>OY293414.1:77396262-77593584 GCA_958502065.1 Chrysolina americana
TGAGTGAGTTACAGTTTCTTGAAAAAACGCATTTATCAAAATTAAAAAACCTCAAAATTTATATTTTTGGGAAATTAAACATTTTGAGAACATTTTATGAGGAGAACTTGTTGGAGCTCAAAGAAAAGTTTAAATTTTTCTCAAAATTATCGATTCTTTCAATTTCTTGAATTGATTACAAATTTCGTGAATAATTAAGAACTGTTTTTTAGAGTTATTTTTCGAAGTGAAACTTACCTGCAAAAATGAATATTAATTTGAGCTACGAAGGAAAAATAGACCTTGTTCTAATTGGTGAAAATTATTTGAATTTCACTGTAAAAATAATGTACTCATTCTGCATTACCCAACATCATCAGTCAAAAAAAATACTTACTAGAAAGACTTACACCATTGGAGGATTACAAGTTGATCATCTATTCATGTCTTCGATTTTTTCATTTTCCTTCTTTTTCAGCCCATTGACAAGCAAATAACCTCCTCAATTTTATCTCAGTATTCGTCCTTTATTTGGCAGGTGTATATGTTACTATTTTAATTGTGCGATCAGGGGTGGTGCTGTAGGTTTTCTGGGTTTTCCTACAGCTGAAAAGTGAATAAGCCACCAAAAATCAGTGAGTCGCCCTGGAGCGCCACGGCAAATCATAATAATAGCCATCCTCTAACCGCACAGGCTATGCCTTTGGGTACACTATATGAGTGTTTATGAGGCAGTATTATTATTATTATTATTATCTAAAAATGTCTATTTTTCAAATTATTTTAAGCATTTTCAACAAAGGAAAACTAAGTTTTAGTAAGTTTTCCTGAAAATCAAAATTTTTGTTCCGTCGTGGTATAGTATGACAAGCAAAAAACAATTTCAAAAAATCCAGTTACAGAGCCCTGATGATGAATTAAGTATAGTTCGAAATTTTGTCAATAAAAACAAAACTTTTTCTCCGATTTTATTGATCCCCATCCCAACCAAACCTCCAGAAAGGTTAATATATGATTGATTATCAGTTATTGAAAGAATATTTACTCATAAACTGATTTCTTCAACATCCAACACATAAACTTTATTTTGCCAATCTAATCTCAGCTATAAGTTCCTACCTGCATCTTTTTATATCCTGCACCAGTATTATTTCTATTGCACCTACACATTTTTCAGTTTCAGTGGCAATTTTGCGAACGGTTTGTTCTCGCTGTAAGGGTCATAAATTCTTTTACGACATGGTGAAACAGATTGATTTAAGTTTCAAGATCACGCAAGAGACATGAAACAAGATTTCAGCGAGCTATATAAAATACATAAAGTTGGAGAGGAGTGCTATTCATAGTTTGAAGTATGGGAACTTCTGTGAATCTTTTACTAGGTGGTTTGTGAAGGAAAAACGAAGCAAACATTTCCTAGTTCTAGGTAATGTTGTTTGCTAAATAGTCGTGACCACAAAAATCCTTTTGATTTTCAAAACTGCTACGATTTAATAAATTTCTGGGAAGTATACCTACATGTTATAAATATTGACTCCCCGATTAATGTATTTCATGAACGCAGAGTTGTGATAACCGTTATGACTATACAAGGATTCAAGAGATACTACACAAAACTCCAAAACAGTCGACGCGCGTTTCGCCAACAAAGTTGTCATCCTCAGGAGCTCAAAATCCATGAGATATCTAGAACGCACAGGGATTGTGAATAATCGACAATATAGTTTCCGTCGTCAGAGTTTACCTGGTGACCGCCCTAAAGTATGTTAAATATTGGGAAAAGTTTAAAAATATTTTTGGGTGATCGATTGTGCATGTCCATCAATCTGAAAATCGATTATAATAATGTATATAGTCGTGAAAAGACATTCTGCTGAATCGATTTTTATTCGATCAAAGATCCAAAATATTCCACAAACAATAAAAACAATTCACAATTACTGTTATATGATAACAATTCATGAATCAGGAAAAGCTCTAACCAGCCAATTCCTTACTAACAGAGTACTGTGAATGGAATCTTGTTGAAAATGCATCATTTGTCTTTCTTCTAACATAAATTTTCCTTGTTCATTATAGAAATCATTCCTCAAAAAATTCAAGTACCTTTCAGCTTTCATGAAAATTAATCACGGGTTTCCACTATAAAATATGGATTCTCATCCGACTACCATAGACAATTCTGAGATGAAACAACACTATCTGAATTGAAAGTTACGGGGATCGTAATCTCCTTGGGCGTGTGGATGAAGTCAGGTTCATAGAGCTTGAATTGGTTTTTTTTTGAGTAATCATCGGACAAAAGTTGAAGATAAACCCAACTCCTCCGACACTTTATTAACTGATATTCTTCAAGTTTCAACTACACTCTGTATAACTAAAACTTTGTTTTCCTTACAGTTACTCAATACCCATGTTGTTTTCTGAATAAATTCTCCACCAACTCAGAATTTTTGGACTAGGGAACAGTTCCGCAGTTTCATTTGAAATAATCTCATTTGAATGCCTCTCGTTGAAAATCAGTGCGGCGTCTCTAAGCTTCTGTAATTATCTCCCACGATCGAAACTATTTCGATGTTCTTCTGCTAGCTTAACTTTGGCATATTCAACCAAAAACTGTTGGTTTTATCAACGTCACTGCTATAAGTAGTAGAATAATATCAATACGGATTAACTATTCAAACGTTTGTTGCAAAATATTTTCTGTCAGACGAAATCTATGGCTATCTTGTGGAATATTAGTGAGTTTTTGATGCAGTACGTAGAAATTCACTATCATTATTTTATGTTTTGTGCGTAATAAAAGGAGTAGAAATAGAAATTTAAATATTTGGGGGTGGAAATAAAAGACAAAGGAAAACAAGGATTAAAAATCAACAATAGAGTAGACAAAACAATAAACTTGCACTACCAGTGAATCAGGCATCTATAAATAAAAGAGAAATCTTGAGGGAAACAAAGATAAATGTTTTCAAAACAATATATCAACCAATATTGACATTTGGATGTGAATCTTGGGTGTTGACAGGCAGGCAAAAGAGCAGAATACAAGCATCTGAGACGCACTAAAGAAGTCACAAAGAAAGATAAAAACTCAGAAATACAGTCAAAGATACAAAAGAGGAGAAATAGAGGAAGATCCAGCCAAGTATGTGATGGAGTTATATGAAGCATACCAATGACAAGAAATTAAAAACAATGGGCGAAGTTTGTACATGGATTTAAGTTTTATTTTGTTATTAGGGTGAATAAGTTGACTTTTGACTTTTCAATATAAATCGATTATGTACTTTTTAGGATAGTACAATGTTATTAATAAAAACCCCACTCCATATACTATGGTCACTGGGATTTTCATAATATATATAAAACATTGCCAACTCCTCATTTTTTGTTGAATTCCGAGTTTCTCAAATTTTTCTTATCCAGTTTTAAGGCATAGGTATTGAAATAACAGTCCACGACAGTGATCATACGACAAGCCGTAACATATTTTTGAATTTTTTTTTGATATATCTCCAGCTCGATGTATTCGTTTCGTTAGAACACTTGCCGTGTTGCATATTTTGATGAAGCGAACTCTTTCTCTGATTCACCACGTTCATTTCCATAGTCTTTTATGTTATCATCGGAACACTACCTAGCTTTTCGACAACTCTCTCAAATAAAGAGGCTTCTCTAGAAATTTTTAGATGAGTAGGACGTTTTCATTTGTACGTTCACACCATCCAGCACAAAGAGAGGAGATAACTAAAACAAGAGAACATTGGGGACAAACGCTTAAATGTAATAAGGAGCATCTCCGGACAGTCCGAACCTGTCCCACATATTTTTTCCTGACGTGCCCCAGCTGTATACAGGGTTATTTACGTTATTCTATACAAAGCATTGTAGTTTAAGGATATATAGGGACCTATTAGAGCTAGATTTTGAAAATATCTTCATGTTGTACAAGGTGTGCCAAAAACACGAAACGTATCAAAGTTGTTATGTTTCAAATGGAATAACCTGTATGTTATTCGTTTTTCGGATTCCACAATCAAAATGAAAGCGTTTCATTAAAGTTCAATTCACCTAAACCTTATGGTTTTTGAAATATCTTCTTGTGAAAAATTAGGATTTGAATTGAAATAGTTAAAAATAACTGACTATCATAAGTAAATAATAATGCAATTTGTCAAAACACCATAGGCGACTTGATAAATAACTAATTCTTCAAGATCAGTTCGCAAACTTGAAATGTGCATTTTACTCGAAAACTTGAAGAGTTAGATACTTATAGGATTGTGTACTGATATTCTATAGACAATTTAATTTGACATCTGCTTTTGACATAAAATACAGAGCGTTCCATTCAAATTGATCAAGTTATTGCCGTTTAAAGATTGTAATTATGTCGCCTTATTTTTCACACACCTTGTATGAGTTAGTTAGTTTTCCAAGAGTGCGATATAAAAGTTATTCAGTTAGTAGCGTATAGGAATAATTTGGTTTAAAGTAAGAAAACACCAGTCGAGAATCAAGGCATTAAAACGGATAGGTACTACATTATCACAAAATGATTCATATTTGAGAAACCAAAAAGTTTAGATGAAATAAACCTCAATGAAATGTGCTTAAATTTTCATCGTAGAATCTGAAAATCAAATAATATACAGGCTGTTCCATTTAAAAAATAACAACTTTTATTCGTTTCATATTTTTGATACACCCTGTACAACATTAAAGAATCATGCAATAAATGTTGCACTTATAGGTTCCTAACAACCCTCAGGGGATTTTTTTTTTCATCAAATGCTTTAGCCATAATGCTTCGTGTCGAATACCGTGAACAACCCTGTATAGTTATTTACACTTTACTGAACATTCGTTATAGTGTTTTGAGGTTGGATGCATAAAAATATACGTTTTTTTATACTTCATATTTACTTCTTGTTAAAATGCAATAACACAACTGGACATCAACGATTCCAAACCAATTACGAAAGCACCTGATTGGCGAATCTGATATGATTTCTTGGCGGTAAATGTGAAATGGCCGAAGGTGTCATATGTCTGAAGATGCCACCTTCTCCCCTACTAAAATCGCTTGATGAAGCTATTCAGTGTAGCGAATCATGTCAAATGTAATAAAATCTGTGGAAATCTTATCGTACTTACCTTTAAGAATCATATATCTTGTGAATGCATAATTAGAACGGAAATGCTGCAGTTCTGTTTTTCTAGAAGCAGAAGAGTTGCAGTCCTATCTAAGAAACGCATTTCCATTCTTAATATTTTCTACACACTTTGAATTCAGTATAACAAAAGAGTATAATCATTTTTCCCTCCTTTGATATTTTGCTCTCCGTGGAAACGCAATTCCACTCAATTCGTGAAGGCAAAGCAAAAGCACGTATGATCTCAACTTGATCTGACAAATAATATGAAAAACTTTACCCGTCATTAGTTTCTATTTGTGAAAGAAGCGAACGGTCAAAAACAGAACAGTTAACAGTAAATCTCCAAGTTCAACAACAAGATCTTTCATTTAATCGGGATGAATGTTGAAAAGCAAAGGCATTCGCAGTGATGTATGATGAAAAAGAGCACTTGTGAGGGATGTGTATTGCCAAAGTCTCCCTTTGAGCCTCTCTGATCCCCACAAGGGCGCAAAAACAAATGGAACTCCGCACTCACGCAGTTTTGTAGCGAAAGGTATAAGACAAAAGGAATAATCGTGATATCAGTTCCAAGAGTGAAAAAGTAGTAAAAGCAGGTAAAATATTTTTATCTTCAGAACCCATCTTCTTTTCCACAAAAAATGTCGTTTGAACTTCAACAGGATCCATCAGGGTGGTCCACACATGAAGAACACTGGCCACTTCAACAAATGATCTCGATATTCATCATTATTAGTGGTGGGTGTTCTTGCAGATTACTCTCTTGTAATTTTACAAAATAGTGGAAAGAAGGTTTCGCTGACCTGATTCCAAAAATTATTAAGCCAACTAGGTAACGCCTCTTCGACATTAATGAAAGTTATGGCAGGAGTGCTAGAGGTCAGTTTTGACAGTAGGTAAGTAATGAATATTAACTACATTTCAAGCTATTAGCCATCATCGAAGATAACATTGTTCCGTTTATAATACGATATTAGATTTTTATACCGGGTGTTTCACAGTGGATGGAACATTAGAAGTATCTGGAGAACAGAAAGACAGATCATTTCGAAAATTTGTGGGCGTGGATAATCAAACTTGCTCTATCCTTCTAAAATATTTTCATCATTACAGTGTTGCCGCTTGTATCAAAAAGAAGTAGCTGCTTTGTTATTTCAAATGGAACACCTCGTATATTGTATCATTTGTGGAATCCTTATAAGATTCCTCACAACTTTCCCACATAATTCCCTATACCTATCTGTGGCGATTTCCGAGATAAAAATTATTTTGTCCAATTTTTGTGCAAAACCCAACCATTGAAAAATATAATTTTTTTCCCAATGCAAATATACAAGATATTGCAATTTAGGTTATAGCTGCATGAGACCATTAAGTATTCTGACGTTGAACTGGATCTCAGTTTCAGCATACAGGGAGGCTCAGAAGTGAGTTCCTTCCGGGGACTCATGAAAATGACTGAAACTCCGTTTTTTTAAATGAAACACTTTGTATATTATTACTTATTTGAAAAGCTGTAACATTTTTCAATTTAATTGAGTATACTTTCTCTATACCTATCTCGTACAGTTTGTTAGTTATGATCACTTATGTTATGAATTCGTCTTCAATAAAATAAATATTGGATAGTGAGCCTCCCTGTATGCTGAAACTGAGATCCAGTTCATCGACAGAATACTTAATGATCTTATGCAGTTATAACCCAAATTGCAATATTTCGTAAATTTGCTTTGGGAAAAAATTGATATTTTTCAATGGTCAGGTTTTGCACAAAAATTGGACAAATTAATTTTTATCTAGGAAATCGTCACAGATAGGTATAGGGAATTATGTGGGAAAGTTGTGAGGAATCTCATAAGGGTTCCAAAAATGATATAATATACGAGGTGTTCTATTTGAAATAACAAAGTAGCTACTACTTTCTGACATAAGCGGCAACACTGTATTGATGAAAATATCTTAGACGGATAGAGCAAGTTTGATTATCCACGCCCACAAATTTTCGAAATGATCTGTCTGTATTCCAGATACTTTTAATGTTCCATCCACTGTGAAACACCCGGTATAAGCATCGACTCAGTCAATCAGTGTTGTTATAGTGGTTACAAAATATAAAAAAATTGCCAATAGTCCAATAACCACAGAAAAAATTATGCCAAAACAGAAGAATGAATTGTAGCAATATAAAACTTTGCACGTGACTTCTCGACATCATGTTTAAGTGGGAAAATCAATTTTTTTGAAGTTTTCCCTTCGTCCTTAAATTGCGATGAGGAATGTCCAAAGGTGGGTGCAATTTAGGCTTAGATATTATGGAGGAATAATCTTGGACTATGTTGTTTATATGAAATGAACAGACAAATTCATCTTCTTTCATTTGGAATAATCAGGGGTTTCTGAAATTCCTGCGGAGCGACAAAATTATTCATCTATTATAAAAATTGAGTTTTTGGACAGCATCTAAATTCATGAAATTATATCACAATTTAGAGTTGTGTTTGTATGTTGAACAACAGGAATGTAAAGTGCAAACCTCCAGTTTGAAATTGCATACTTTACTTTTTATGCAGGAAGTGTATACCTAAGCGCTTATTTTCAATATTTACTGGAGAAAATGCCGTGCATGATAATGAGGGAGTTGAAAATGAGGAAGGAGTAAAACCCAGTTTTTTTTGGCGTGTGTGAGACCTGTCTTACTCTTTGAAAAATCCACTACCTTTACTCAGATACCTACATATTTTATTTGCATGGAGCACTAGAAGTCTTCGGGACCAAAAGGCACTTTAATTTTTTCTTCTTTGATAATCTATAGAATTATGACAAATTCAACGTTTGACCTCGCCGGAACTTGCAGCGGCGGGTAAGCGCGAGCCTGAAATTTGAAGACGGCATTCAATCACGTTTCCTGAGGAAACGAGCGCATTTTGTGAGGAACTACTAAGACTCATTCTTATAGGGAACTATTCAACCGAATTTAAACCATTTTTTCATAAATTCTTCATCTACAAGATGACAACAAAAAAAATTTCAAATCAGTTTTTTTTTTTTGTTTTGCATGGTTTCAACTACTAGCATAACTAATTTGGTGGTGTTGCAACCGATCCTCGTCTCAAAAACTTAGTAGACTCGATTACAAGTGATTAGTGATATCTACCCCCTAGCAGCCCTAGCAAAACAGAAAATCACTAAATTCAAGAGGCTTACTTGATGAAAATATTGAAACGAACAAGCTTTTATTAGGAAACTATTGAAAAAAATAGTATTTGATGCATGAAAAACTTGAAGCTTTTCAATATTGAAATGATTTCTAAAAAGCTCGATGAATGTAATGAAGTTTCACGCCTCAAGCTTTTGTCCATACAACTAGGCAATCACAAACTTTCTCTGTTCCTTTTCATAGATACAGCTATACAACATTTGATTCATTCCTTCCAAGAACCCTTCGTCTGGCTTACTCATTGAACAGCATCGAGCTGTTCGACCCATCAATTGCTAAATTCAAAAACCACTTAAGAAATGTTAATGTTTAAGCAGTCTTAGTGCTGTATTGTAACCTACATATCAGTTTGCTTTTTTGCATTTATATTGAATTGTTTTTGTTTTCTTAGTCATTTTTAGTCATTTATCTTTTGTCACTGTATATCAAGTATTTGTATTCTAAACTGGACTTGCCCGTAAATAAATTAATAAATAATCACTGCAGACCCGGTCAAGACGGAAAGATGATACCTGTTATAATTCAGTTGATTTCTGCTTTTGTCAAATATTTCAATAAATAAGATGCTGTACGGAACCACCTGTACGAACCACAAACAGCATTTCGACTAGAGCCCGGACTTCTATCTGAATCCAAATATTGTTTCACTATATTGATTATCGTACAAGGCTGCTGTGGTATACTGAAATAGGGACAAGAAGTTCAATATCCCCGAAGCGTTTCCGTTATTCCTTTGACTTAAGGGGGTCTGCGACTGCAAATTTGTCCATTCTTTTGATGTTCCTTCATTCTGGTTTCCATGGATCATTTCGTGATACCGATATACAAAATCAGAAAGAATTCACTATACATGTGGAAATAACGCATCAGTGAGGGAAAAATTCAAACTCTAGCGTGCGGAAAAAATCTTCCACACTACTGCGTGAAAATAACGCTTCCCAAACTAAATTGCGTGCGGGTATACAGGGCAATTCAAATTCGACCCCCACCATTGGGATCTCCTAAACTACAGGAGAAACGTCGAAGCTTAAATTGGGGCAAAGTTGCGTATTCTGGTGCTTAACAAAATACTGTTTTGAAACTTGGAAAATTCCGAGTATTTCCGGAAATATCGGGAAAAAGCTGAAAATCGGAATTTTCGTTTTTATTTTTTTCTATCGTTATTTGACAACATACCTCAAAACCAAAAGTATATTTTCATTGATACTTATTTTCAGCTACACATTTTCATGTTCAGATTTACTATCCGGTTTCGTCTTCTGGCATTCATCATCAAATTTTTTTTCTGTTATGTGCGCCATATTGTTTTTTTATTCAGAAAAATAGTGATTCTCATTCTGATTTCATTGATGTATAATTTGTTTTGATGTGCGCTTCTGAAACCACAGATATTAAAAAAAAACAACTTCATCTGAGATGGTCATGACTCCATCGAAAAATTTTGTTTAATAAACACTTGTCAGAACTCATTAAACATCATAAGTTAGCACAAATACTTCAGTTGAAATGTCCTCATTTTCAAATGAAGAAAAACGAGATATGTTGAAACTTCATTATAAATTTGATAGAAATAATACGAAAACAGCACAAATATATTTTGAATTATATCCGGAAAGACAACAGCTGGATAGAACATTATTCGGAATTTTGGACAAACACTTGGCTGAGCACGGTGCGTTTCAAAAACCAAGAATGAAATATGGAAGCGGAATGGAACAAAATATTAGACGGAACTTATTAGCCGAGATAAAATAATTGTTCATTCCATATTCGAAGAAGTATAATTATTTTTGGTACTTTTTTAGATAAATGCAGATCCTTCCAAATCAACACATCAAGTCTCGGCAGAAATGGATGTGCCACAGACGAGCGTTTGGAGGGAATTCAAAAAAAGTGGTTTGAAATGTTATAAGATACATATTACACAAAAATTACATCCAGGTGATCATGAGAGAAGGATGGAATTTTGTAGCTGGCTCTCGAATAGGGAAGACCCTACAAACTTCTTGAAAAACATTATTTGGACCGACGAAAGTACTTTTTCGAACTGTGGTGTTTTTAATACAAATAATGAGCACATTTGGAGTGAAAATAATCCACGACACTTCAGAGAAGTCAGGCCACAAGTTCGGTTTCGTTTGAATGTGTGCACGCAGAAAAATCCGGCGGACTAATTTACCACAATTTGGCAGTCTGAAAATCGTGGTTCGTCACATTGTGATAATAGTACAGATTGCTGCGTCGACGAGTAAACGGTACTCTTACAAGAGCGAAGGTGAACATTCAAATGTGGTTCAATATTTCATAAATTAGTGGATACATTTTACTGCAATAAACGTTAATTTGTACCGCGATAACTTGGCTAATTGAAATATTTCAGTGTTCTCCGAGATTCTGGTAATTAATACTGACTCTTTTCTGTACGTATCGCTCCACGATGCGACATCGTTCAACATATTCTCCTGACAGAAATGCACCCGTGTTTGCTACTCAGTTACTAGTATTATCTACCAAAGTTGATAATAGTAGATACTGCCATAGAAAAAATGAATCACTAACGATGTTGTGGTCATACAGGGTGCCAGTATTTATAATCACATTCACAGTAAATCTGAATATGAACCGAATTTCGAAATTACTTTTCATTCAAAGTGGATATTCACTTGGATTCATTGCGCTTTAAAGCATTACATACAGAAATTAATGGTAAACATAATACAAAATAAGGTAAAACTAGCGCTCAACGTACAGTTGAGTTGCAAAGCACTGGTGGTGTCTGACAAGATTCTTACACCTATATAGAGGTTTTATGGAGTTCTATTTTTCTACGAGCTAGTTTCTGAATCGGGGCCTGACAATATTACTATCATGACTATTAGGTAAGTAGATAAAAATTGATGAATATGGGTTATATTCCGTCTTGAACATTTCAGATAACTTATTCAAATATGATCTGTTTTTGCTGCCATTCTACGTTCAATGGACTGAAATCCATAACTGAACATTATAGACTTATACACAAGCTGATCGAGAATTCAACTTACGAATTTATAGAAAATTCGGTTGTTACAATTCGTACTGGAAGCATATTAAAATGAAGCACTCCCAGAATAAGCGACGAAATGAGAATGAAATGAGAAGAAATACTGATAAAAGTCTTGATTCTCAAAATATGCCTACGAATGAATCATCAAAATCAAATATGCCTGGTGTTTATAATAATTTCATCACGAATGAAAATGATGGGATTGGGAATTATTCACAAACAAATGATGATGTTGGGTTCGAGCTACTGGAAGACGATTTTGAATCCGAGAAGAAAACATTTTATTTCTGATTTATATGCTCTAAATCTGCCAAGATCATACATTCAGAATATTATTGAAAAAATCACAAATCTTTTGAATCACTCCTTCGTGAGCAATTTAAAAAACATCATTTTACTTACCATGAAGAATGAAAGTTTGATTGGTATTCAGAAAACTAACTCTCGAATTAATGCGTCTTTCGATATAATTCAAAACCCTTTCGAAGGTTCTCAGGGTGAATATATGGGATTGAAACAGTTGAACACCACTGGAAATTTAATCAAGCCATCTGAAGTGAAAGTAGGGAGTCATCTTTGCATTAAAAATAAAGGAAAAGAAAATACTACTATATCGTATGAAAATATTTCAATTCAAACTATAGATTTGAAGGGTATATTGAAAAAAATGTTCGAAATACCAAATTTTCGGAGTAAAGTTTTATTATATAATGAAATGTTGATGGCAGAAAAACAAGTTATAAGTAATTTCACCCAAGGAGAACTTTGGGCAAAAAAAACTCGAAATGAATCCCAATAAAACATTATTTCCTTTATTTCTGTATTCTGATGATTTCCAACCAGGAAACGCTCTGGGTTCTCATCCTGGTACACAAAAATTATCTGCAATATATGTGTCCTTACCTTGTATGCCTCCAGAATATTTATCAGATTTAAGTAACATATTTTTATTTGCACTTTATCATTCAAGAATAAATAAAATCTTGACGAAGAAACAAATTTTCAAACCCCTCATTCAGCAACTTCATGAACTAGAATCTCAAGGTATCAGAATCAAAACATCTGAGGGTGAAAAAACTATATTCTTCTCACTGGGTCTGATAATGGGTGATAATTTAGGTCTTAATACAATACTTGGATTTGAGGAGAGTTTTTCGGCCTCATATTATTGAAGATTCTGTAAAAGTTCGAAGAATGCAAATAAAACGAAATATGTGGCCGATATCAATGAACAGAGAAACGAAGAAAACTATGAAAATGATCAAGAAAAGAATGACTCTACAAAAACAGGTATTAAAAAATAAGTGTTTGGAATGATTTGCCTGATTTTCATGTAAGGGGGCGTCCATAAATTACGTGAGGTGTTTAAGGGGGGGAGGGGGTCGAGTCAAATCTCATCTAATCTTACGTTGGAGAGAGGGGGGGTCTCGGCAAATATCACGCAATTTTTTTTCTGATTGAAACAAAAAAAAATATACTATTTTGGAATTACTTTGTGCAAGTGCCAATGGCTTAGAGTGGCTAGATCAGAACGAAGTTGAAGGATCAGATGATTTTACTGAAAATCATATGGACATGTTGGTTCCAATAGTCTCTCTTGAGACCGTGCATGATTCTCCATGGACTGAATTAGAGTAGATACTCTTTTTTAATCTAAGTAGTTACGATTTAAGTATTCTATTGTTAAATTTTTATTACACTTATAATTAAACTCTCAGCAACATTGATTACTAGTCATAACTAGTCGTAAATAAAAGCACGAAGCAAATTTGTTTTTTTCTTTTTACAATAACAATCCAACACGTTTACGTAAGAAACTCACATTTTGAAAAATCTCACGTGAGATTGGGAGATGGGGGAGGGGGTTGAATAAAATCTCACGACATCTCACCAGGGGGGGAGGGAGGGGCAGAAAATTAAAAAAAACACCTCACGTAATTTATGGACGCCCCCTAACAACAAATTATTACGTCGATATAATGCATGATATTTTTGAAAGAGACTGCAAATATGATTTTTTTATATACATCATCAAGATTTTCAGTTTAGATTCCTTGAATAACAGACTTGAGTGTTTTGATTTCGGTTATTTAGATAACAGAAATCGTCCTCCACCTATACAAAAGGAAGATTTAATCAATTTCAATATTCGAATGTCTGCATCAGAGATGATGATTTTCTGTAGATATTTAGGACTTCTTGTGGGTGATTGGATTCCTGAAGATAACCCTCACTGGGCGCTTTATATCAGCTTAAACAGAATTATAAATATAGTTTCATTGAGAAATATTCAACCGGAATGTCGCATTCTGATAGATGAGTTAGTTAGGGAACATCGTACGTTATACTTGGACCTATTCAAACCAAATGGACAAGAACTGAAGCCTAAACACCACAACATGATACATTACGGTAAAGTAATAGAGAAATCTGGACCTATTACTTAATCATGTATGAGATTTGAAGCCAAGCATAAAACTTTAAACAAACTTCAAACATATGTAATTCAAGAAAAAATTTGCCATTCACTATTTCACTGAAACACCAGCTGGAACTTAGCTCTAAATTTTTTGAAGGGGATAGTTACATCGATAAATATGATTATGGAGTTCCTAATTCTGATATTATTCTCGATGAATTTCATCTTGATATTTTCATATACGCAACATGTTTTGCAGTTTCCTGGTTGGAATATAAAGGGATACTATATAAAAAAGGGACTATTTTGATGTGGGACTTTCAAGATACTCAAACCTTTTGTATTGTTGATAAGGTAATTTTATTGGACAGCGTGGTACATTTTGCATGTGAAAAGATTTCCACTTTATGCTACGATGAACATTTCGTGTCATTCTTGGTGGAAGTGGACACGAAAGAATACCTTATTTTGAAATATGATGAGCTCTTAGATCCATTCCCCTGTTTCTTAACAAAACAATACAACGGTAATTTTTATGTAGCCTTAAGGTATCCCATTTAATATTACTTTGTGCTGCGAAATTATCATATAAATTTCGGGAGCGGACGATTCACATTTCTCATTTTATATAACAAGAAATAATTAACCCCTTTAAAAACTTCTCATATCTTTAAACATCAAACTTATTTTCCTATAACCACAAAGAATAATTATTAGTACCTATCTACCTATTTATATTTTCACCGATAACTGACCTGTTCGGTTACGTTTCCGTTGAGACAATTTAATTCGAGAAAAAATATCTGATGATCTATTTATTCTGTCTCCTATGTTCTCTATAAGTTATGGTATTCCTAACTTGGTATTCAAGAACTGGTCCTAGTGCTAAAAACCCTGAGCGGTACGCCAATGATATGCAAATTAGCAACCGTCTACCGGTCAGCTGACCTAACACCACCAACATCGTTCCACTTTTCTTCACAGTATTCAGTATTTCTGTTCAGTCATCAGTGGTCTTGGTGTCGCGAAGCCGCGAAAGAGTCACCAGGTTAAAGAATTTTCAACCTGATTATGGAAAACAACTCAAAGGAATTTCGACGATCGTTGGAATTCAATGGAATTGAACATTTACTCCCATTATTTGAAGGTACGTTGGTAACTTATAATTCATTTATCTCATTTTTGCAGAAAATAGTTTCTTGAATGATTGAACTGCATAATTCAGTGAACCGACATATTCACATTACCAGGAGTCCTGGTAATGTTTTTACTGCCTCTGTCGTGGTATTTATTCCTGGAAAGTAGGTAGGTAGGTATATGATAATAGCGTTGTTTTTACTGTTTCTGCTGTGTTTCTATTTTGCATTGATTTTGTGTAACTAATATATTTTTTGAACAAACTGTACCCATCAACAACTAATCCCATGGAAATATTTGAATGATTACATTTTTTTGTGAGAAAATATGAAAATCAGAAAAAATTATCAGCTATCATCACGCAAGTATGTATACTTTACTTTGTCTACGACTGTGATAGATAATGATCAATAATCATCATTCACAATAAGAAGAGTGTAGTACAAAAAATAATTTGACTAAAAAAATTTAATTTTTTTTAAACAATTCGCAATTGACCAGGCAGCGACCCTATGGAAAATTGTCACCTATTGATTTTTATGAATAGATACCTATGCTGTAGAGGTTGGCCTCCCAAACAAAAGTGTCCATGGACAGAACTCAATCCTATGACTAGTTTCCGAAATAAATGGTGTAGAAATTGAAAAGAGACCTACATCTTTTGAAATTAATATTTAGTATGTAAATGGTTTGCGTGACTAATACTGATTACCCACAAGGCGATGTTTTTGGAGTGGTATTTGATTAAAAATATCATTAGATATAGGGTTTGATTTTGTCACAATTATTGACAAGTTGAAAATTTTATAGTTACCGTGTGGGTCAAAAAGTCACATTATTTTTGGTGGCATTTTGTATATTTTTATTTTACATTTTGAACTCAATGGACTACGAACCATTCAGAATTCATGTCCGAAATTGATATAGAGGTGATGCTGGTGATGACAAAAATTGCGAGGAAGTGATATTTTTATAATTCACCTTGTATTCATAAATTTCGTTGTGAATGTGAAAATATGAATTTGGCAATTTTTATAAGTGTTGGTTCGAGTATACTTCTACAGACTGACCCGTATAGCTTTGCTATGACCGGTTTCATATATCGTCATATATCGATAATTAGAAGTTATCAAAGATAGTTGTATACAATTTGTTCATAAGGCTGCTGCCTGCTCCCTCGAAACACCCTCAGAATCATATTTTCAGTGATTGATCTATAAGTCACCCATTTATTTATTATGATAGAATTTTTGAACAGTACCTAGTATAGTAGATACTTATTTCGATTTATTTTTTCTACTCAGTTCTACAAGATGTTCTATTTGAAACAACAAGTCACTGTATTTATTTCAAATGATAATGTCAAGTATACATACCTACCCGAGTACCTACCTATTTGGATTTCAATTCTTGGTCCAACTAGCGCAATTGGACACCTGAATGATACAAATTTTTTTGTTACTTCAGAAAATGGAGTTGGTAATTTTGAAAAGTTAACGGACGCCGTAGTGAGAAAAATTGTTCAGAATCCTGCAGAACGTGCGATTCCTTACGACCATCCCTAACCGATTATGCAATGATATACAGAGTGTCCTATTTAAAAAAATAAACTTCTCACTCTCACTTCTCACTTTTTAGACATTCTGGATGGAAAAGTCATATTAGTATCTGCGGAAAAGAAAAAGTTTAATAGAAGAAATCTTTCAAAATTTCTCATCGAGGAAAAAATGAAAAATGATTTGAATAAAAAGGAAGTCTTTATTTCATGTCAAATGGTCTCTATCTCGTTATCCTCAAAAATTTTGAAGAATATTTCGATGTGCACAAACTTTTATTAAGTTTCTCTTGACTGCGTCCCTATTAAAGGAATAGATTTCAAAGATATAATTTTTAGAATAACCAAAGACGAATTTGAAACAATGGCAAATGAAGTCGTAGAAGCATTCCCGTTCGAAAAAAAGGAGATTTATTTCATTCCATCAAAAAAAGTAAACAATAGAAAAATTTCCGCAAGAGGGATATTATACGATCATTACTGTAATAAAAGAAAAAACTGTTGAGATTAGGACTCATCAAAAAAACCTCTGTAACAGGAATTCATACTAC
Source organism: Chrysolina americana (assembly GCA_958502065.1). Lineage (NCBI taxonomy): Eukaryota > Metazoa > Arthropoda > Insecta > Coleoptera > Chrysomelidae > Chrysolina > Chrysolina americana. The sequence continues at coordinate 77,413,329 of OY293414.1, forward strand.
GGGTAAGTGCGTATATTATACTATCAATCAATTATCATGAGCATTGATTGCAAAGGACATGGCACTGGATACATGTTTTCCTGTGTTCCAAATGTTTTTGTTCTCAAATAGTCCTATCGATTCTAGGAAATGGTAAATCTTCATGATGACGAATATCGTGCCAAATCCCTCCACCTCTCCGAATGAGTTGTTGTGCTTCAACACATTGTTGTAATTGGTTTATATTTTGTACTCGGCTAATTTCTACTATTAGTTGTTCATCTGCATTTTGCATCATTATAGATAGGCTCATAAAACTTATTGAACATCGTACAAGCTATTCTAAGGAAGTCTTTCAAATGAATACAATGTTGCATGGGGATGATATCACAACATTTTAAATACTAATTTAATATGCCCGTTTCTGGATTCTATAATCCAACGCGTTTTTGTTTAGTTCGAGAATGATTTGCTTCTTCGGTAGCTATTTGTCATTGACCACGGGAAAGAAATGGAGGGATTTCACAATTTAAATCGAGTCTATGCAGAAATTCAACAGCGTCGCGGTAACCGCGGTCTACAATAAAATATTCGCAAATACAAATTTTGTATTTAGATAAGGTTTCGATTGATATATATATATATATATATATATATATATATATATATATATATATATATATATATATATATATATATATTCATTTATACATTTTGAGTAGAAGCAGCTCAAAAGATTTGCATAAAATTTTGTCATATAAGATTTTGCTCTTTAGGTTGATTTATGTAGGCGTCTTTCCTAAAAATCACGTTTTTACACAAAAAAAAATATTTTGAATGGAATAATTAGTATTTCGAAGTTTTGCCATATTAAGAATACATTGAATTCCACCAATCCACACAAGAATAGTCCTTAGAGATTTACCACTGGGTGGTTTATCAACAGAGAGAAAGGGTTTGTTTATTGGTAACCAACAGTATATTTCTTTGTTCTAATCATCATTCAAAACCGTTTCGTATGTATTGATTATTCACCATTTCCATCGAATTCTAGGAAATGTTACTATTGAACTATCCTCAAGTAAACAGGAAGATATGACATGGTTGGCTACTTCAATAGAACCGTGGACCATTGTTTTGACAAAATGGAAAACCACATTCATAGGGAGGCAGCAAGCCTTCAAAGATAAAGCAATTCAAGAAATAATTGATAGCTTTCCAGCATATAAACATCAGCTGGGTTATAGTTTGGTAAGTAGGTATGTTGTTTTAATTCGGACGATGTCTAAATATTTTTTTTAGGTTGAATACGACTTTCAGAAGATGTTTGGTGAAAAGTATAATAATTTCTTCCTGAACTGGCCCTTGAAGAGGAAAAAGTTATTAGATATCTTGATGTCAAGCAACATAAAACAGATACAATCAAGCATCTCCCAGTTTGCACCTGACGAGTTAGCCACTAATGAAGTATTGCCACTACTTTTACTGCCTGTTTATTTTCCTCCGAAGAAAATGAGGAATACTAACAGGAGGCCATCAAAACTAGAAATTCAGGAGGGATTCATTCTTTTCGTCAAGGTAAACATTAGCGATAACTTATTTTTTCAAAGGAAACTCATAACCTCTATTTTTTTCCTTATTGTTAGACCATATTTTCAACCAGGCATATTCGATTTGATTTATACATGATTTTTATTTTCAGACTGTTGCAGATATACAGCCCAATTTGCTGTATAAAAGGAACAAATATGAATCGTTGAAATTGACCATGCAACCAATACCAATATTCATTGGAGAAAATTATTTAAAGATTGAAAATGCATTTGTGAGTGTGTGCGATATATTATGGGAGGTAAAATCACCTTTGCAGGCTATTGATATTTGTTTTAAATGCTATCATGTATTCGATGCTAAGTATCCTGTGGAATCGGATACAATATGGCTCTTTTTTTTACCTTTGTATGCTATCCGTGGACTCATTACAATATAATATTGAATACATTACCTATGTTATAAGGAGATTTAAATAGTTCCTACTTTGGTTTTTCAGTTTCTACTATTTTACTGATCTGTATTTTAATGTTTTTTGAATAAAAAGGTAATGAAAACTGTTGGTATGATTAAATATTACAATGGAAAAAAATATTATGTTTGCCATCATTCTGCTGGGTTTAGATAAGGTTGTCCTGCACGGGATATCTGAAACGGTGATAGATACTGTTTTGGTTAAATTGGAAAAAAATTAAAATAAATTTTGAAAAAACTGAATTTTTTGATGTCTTATTTTTTTCAGGTGTGATCGTCAGAGCTTGAACAAGGTAAAATACTTTTCACATCAACTACTTTTTATGAGCTTTCTTGCGATGAAGTTAGTTTTACTGTCCGACGTTTTGTTACCGAACAACCATCATCATCTTAATTTTTTTAAATACGACCTTGTATTGATGAAAACGGATTTTTAAAGTATTCTTCATTATAAATTATATGATGTTTCGAACATGGTAGTTCATTGTATATTAGATCATGTAGTATTGTTGAAATCATTTTCTAGTACGGGCCTGAATTAGTGATAAATATTGTGAAATAGAATATCCTAGATCTGAAAAAAAATAATAGTTTGAGTTGAGCTGAAGATTTGAAACATATTTAAACCGACATGAGTGATAAGTAGTTCATCAGATTTCAATAGGAAACTATAAAATTTATTTTTCAAAACTACGCCGTATTTAAAGGATGAAGTTGATAATGGTTGTTCAATAACGGAAAGATGGACGGCATAACCGATATAATCACAAGGAAAAAGCTTATAAAAAGTTCTGTGAAGCCTTTTTTTTACCTTGTTTCAGCATTGAAATATGAAATCGAAAAATTCAGTGATAAATAAATCGCCTAAAATTATTCTAGTCAGAGTGCCCATCGTCAAAAATTTTACTGATTGATACTCTCCAAAGTTTCTGTATGGCTTTATTGGACCTAGTCTGCCACCGTTCTACTCTGTGAATTTTTTTGTTTCGGAGGGAAAAAAATCCGATTTTATTTTATGTGTTTCCCTCATCTTTCCTAAACACGGTTCGAAACTACAGAGGGTGATTTTTTAGGTAATTTTGAGAAAAAAGTTCCTATGAACATATGTCCGTAGTTCAAAATAAAAGTTTAACGCCCTGTACCTCAGAAACGTTACTTTGTTTATGTATTCATAGGAACTTTTTGTCTTAAAACAACCTAACGAATAACCCTCTGAACTTTCGGAAAAAGGCCCCTCGAACCAAAAAAAGTCACACAGAAAAGTTTGGAGTATCTATCAGTAAAATTTTTGCCGATGGGCACTTTCCTATTCTCTTTGTACTTCTCTTTAGATGTTTCATAAAATTGATGTTACTGCCAAAACGTCAAAAGGCTGGCTAATAACAATAATCCTTCAAAGGATATGTGGAAGAATATATTGTTTTATATTTCCAATAATAAACGTTGTTCAAAACTGAAAAATTATAACTAACTCGATTTTTTCACTTGATAGGTACAAGAATAAAAATAGCACGTGTTACTCACATAATGAACTGCTTTCATCAAATATGGTTAATTGACATCATCTGACATCAAAAGGTTCTTGAAAATGAATGAATTTAATGTTTCCGGTATTTTTATGGAATATCGAAAATTAATATATTTCAATGAATTACTGGGGAGTTCACCGATATGAATATACTCCACAACGTGATTAAAACTAATCCGAAATATAGTAAATGATACCGCCTCTATCTGGTACTTTGAGATATGGTAATATGTACTGAACTAGGTCATACATCAAAGGCGAGAGTGTGGTAAACTGTTTGATGTTCAATCTACTAGTGAAGCATGGTATATAGTACTCTACAGATAATATTACAGATGGAAATGGTCGCGATGAATCCAATAACAATGTTGGGTTAATCTGATTTAAACATATTGTACTGCGAACGATGGTAAACTATCCACTGCTTGAATCTAACGGTTGAATTGGTGGGGATTCCTATTTTAAAATGCTATAGCGTTGTAGTATGTAATAATCACTGGGTAGTCAATCGAAATATAATAGTCGTGGTAAATGTAACCACGGTGTTCCGTTGATCGAGTTTTGTTTTTCGCCATCAATATTACTATAATACCTAGCACCACTTTCTCAAGTTGTTTCAACGTATTTATAGAGTACATCTCACTACGATCAAAGTTTGTCCATATTCTTAACGTTTTTCGTGGTAAGATTTCGGACGATTCTAGTAATTTCTACCGTTCTTTTCTCTGCGTGTGGGCTAGAATTTATGACGACCGAATACTTGGAACTCATTTCTTCTCTAATACTTTGAACGGGGAAACCCATATTCGGTTCTTAAGAAACGAATTCGAAGAATATATGGATATGTTTCCCCTTGTTAATTATAACAGCTGCTGGTTTCAGCATGCCGGGGCTCCTCCACACAATAAAAGAATATTTACACCAAATATTTCCTAATAGGTGGTTAGGAAAGAACAGAATCTATGGACAGCAAGAATATGACACAGTAGATGAACTTAGAGAAAATATCATCACGCATTTCAGGTCTATTAGAAGAAGGGATATTGTTAGGGCTGTTCTTAATTTGAGATGACGAGCTCTGTTATGTATTCCAGAGGAAGGCCATCATTTCGAACACTTGTAATACTTTTTGTGCATTTTTAATAAGCTCATGATTTCATTTTTGTTTTTTGAAACGCACCAAAATTCCGAATAATGTTCTATCCGGCTGTTGTCTTTCCGAGTATAATTCAAAATAAATTTGTGTTGTTTTCGTATTATTCCTATCAAATTTTTAATAAAGTTTCAACATATCTCGTTTTTCTTCATTTGAGAATGAGGACATTTCGTCTGAAGTATTTGTTCTGAAAACTAAAATTTTTCGATGGAGTCATGACCATCTCAGATGAGGTTGTTTTTTTTAATATGTGTGGTTTCAGAAGTGCAAATCATAACAAATTATGCATCAATGAAATCAGAATGAGAATCACTATTTTTCTGTATAAAAAAACAATATGGCGCCAATAACAGAAAAAAAAGTTGATGATGAATGCCAGAAGACGAAACGTCGGATAGTAAATCTGAACATGAAAACGTGTAGCTGAAAAAATGTATCAATAAAAATGTACTTTTGGTTTTGAGCTATGTTGTCAAATAACGATAGAAAAAAATTAAAACGAAAATTCCGATTTTCAGCTTTTTCCCGATATTTCCGGAAATACTCGGAATTTTCTAAGTTTCAAAACAGTATTTTGTTAAGCACCAGAATACGCAACTTTGCCCCAATTTAAGCTTCGACATATCTCCTGTAGTTTAGGAGATCCCAATGGTGGTGGTCGAATTTATATTGCCCTGTAGAGTAGAAAAATTATTGTACAACGAGCAAAGGAATTATTTCATTTCCCACAAGTATGAAGTTGGCAGTATGATCAATACCTCTGAGGACAAAATATATTTTTAACAATATTCACAGTTATATTGTTATATTGATTGAATGTGAATATCATGTTCGTAATTTCTAGGGGAGTTGGTTTCAAGTCACTTTCGCGGCTTATTATATTATTCCAGTTTTGAAATCTAACAAAAATGGAACTGAACAGAACTGTCAGTATTGTTGCTTGAATTTTGATATTTTCAAAGAGGGGCGGGATTTATTGTATAACAATAACACAACAATCTCATTCTGTTATCAAGTAATGAAAGGAAACTGAATTCAGGCATACACAATCAAACTAGTTGTGGAAGAGCAGAGTAGTCATGGAAAAAAGTGTTTTTCTACTAATGTAAATGAAAATTATCATTTTTCAAGTGGATACCCTACATGAAAGTGATAGTTTTTTACTCTGGAGATGAAAATGAAGCAAATAAACATTATCATGCGACCCAATAAGAATATACTAAAAACAATTTGATGGGTTTTTGAGTGTTGACAGTTAATCTCACTACTTAGCACTAGAATCAGCAAACGAACGTCACTTCGTTTGACAGTTTATAAACATTTTCACGATTATATTTGAACTTCTCCCCATAAATATAATTAATACGGACTCTGATAGCGAAATTTCAGTATTTCATAAACAACATACCGGGTGGCTACGGAAGTATTGCCTACGGAATATCTCAGTTATTGTATGAAGTAGGTTTGTGAAATTTGGAGCGTCGATATAATGACATAAGATCTAGAATTTGAGCATATTGACATGTCGAAGTTAACTTCCGGTCTGACCGGAAGTAACATCAACTTTCTTATTTTAAATGGAAACCCTATTTTTTTTTCTTTTCGCTTTATTCAGCATTCAATTCCCTTTCTAATGACATATCACAAGTTGGTATCTAACCAGAAACTACATCAGCAAAAAATTATTATTGAAATTCACCGAGTAGGCCGTGGAAGCAAAATGAAATCCAAAAATTGAAAAGTTGGCTATGGAAACCATACGTCACTTGATAACAGTTGCTACTACTGTGATATTTTATTTTCATTCGTCGGAGTTATAAAAAGCCGCCAAAAAAAATATTGGTAAAATTGGGAAAAAAACAATACTCTGTAGGTCCATAACTTAAATAGGAACATACAACTTTTTCTTGCCTGTACTATTCAGCATAATCATTCCTTTCTAATGATATAATAGAAAGTAATTTTTTGAAATGAAATACCAAAAAATCCAATTATTATTCTTCAAATAACAAAACAGATTATCGCCATACGCAAAAATAACATTAAAAATAATGTGGGATGATAAATTATATCCTGTAGGTTCTAGGTTAAATAGGAACATAAACGTACTTGGTCTGTGCCATCGTCCATAGATATTCTAATATCTACCTATGGACGATGTTTGTGCTATTCAGAATAATCATTCCATTGCAATAATCATTCGAACCAAAATATTAACAAGTAGGCTGATTAAGATGTATTTTGGAATGAAACAAAATAGAAACGAGAGCTCTCACGAACGCTACTATCCATATTATTTTGACGTTCGAAGTAGTGTTTTTGATTCTGCCATTTTAAAAGGGTTTAGAAATCGAAATCAGTTAGTGGAATATTCAAAAAATGCCCCTTTATTCACGAACCGAACAAATTGACATGCTTCTCATTTATGGTGAATGTTTAAAAAATTCTTATGCCGCTGAACGATTGTATTTAGAGCGATATCCAGGGAGGCAGCAACCGTCAGGAAGGTATTTCCGGTGGCTTGAAGAAAAATTAAGAACTGAGCCTGATGTTCACGAAGACCAAGAAGCATTTGATATTAATGAGTTAACTGAAATTAATGTATTAGCTTTAGTACAATATGAGTCAAGATTTACCAACAATGGATTATTTAACAGGAATAATACAAGGTAGGTACTGTACTTTATTTGGATTATTGTCGATAGTAGAAGTGTAAAGTGCTAAAAGTGTGACCGGTCTTTTGTTTCAGATACTGGGCAATAGAAAACGAGCACCGGTTTCGACAAGGTGGCTTCCAGGAGAGATTTGGTGTGAATGTTTGGGCAGGAATAGTTGGAACTCATATTGTTGGCCCCATTCTTTTTCAAGGCCAACTAACCGGAGAGAGATACTTTAATTTTTTAACGAATGAAATTTCGGAATTCATTAACAACCTACCAGCGGAAATAACTGAGAGAATGTACTTCCAGCAAGATGGCGCCCCTCCGCATAATTCAAGAATAGCGAGAAATTATCTTCAAAATCGCTTTCAAGAGAGACTTATAACAACCCATGGTCCAGTCAGGTGGCCACCAAGGTCACCTGATCTTACTCCGTGCGACTTTTTTCTATGGGGGCATTCTAAAAATAGGGTGTATTCCACACAGCCTACAACTCTACATGAGCTAGAAGTAAAAATTCGTAGAGCTTTCCAAGATATCACGCCCCAAATGTTGAGAAACGTTTTACATGAAAATATCACCTGAGTCAATAAATGTATTGACGCTGAGGGAATGCATTTCGAACAATTGTTTTGAATTTATTTTATCTTTAATCCTATCAATTTGAATTTTTTTTTTTTCGATAAATCTGTTTTTTTGTTATTTGAATAATAATAATTGGATTTTTTGGTATTTCATTTCAAAAAATTACTTTCTATTATATCATTAGAAAGGAATGGTTATGCTGAATAGTACAGGCAAGAAAAAGTTGTATGTTCCTATTTAAGTTATGGACCTACAGAGTATTGTTTTTTTCACAATTTTTTCAATATTTTTTTTGGCGGCTTTTTATAACGCCGACGAATGAAAATAAAATATCACAGTAGTAGCAACTGTTATCAAGTGACGTATGGTTTCCATTGCCAACTTTTCAATTCTGATCTAGTTTCTGGTTAGATACCAACTTGTGATATGTCATTAGAAAGGGAATTGAATGCTGAATAAAGCGAAAAGAAAAAAATAGGGTTTCCATTTAAAATAAGAAAGTTGATGTTACTTCCGGTCAGACCGGAAGTTAACTTCGACATGTCAATATGCTCAAATTTTAGCTATTATGTCATTATATCGACGCTCCAAATTTCACAAACCTACTTCATACAATAACTGAGATATTCCGTAGGCAATACTTCCGTAGCCACCTGGTATGTCGTAGAAAGAATAGCATTTCACACTCGAGATGAAATACGTTTTTTACGTTCGTGAGATTGTCACATTCGTTCCGCTCCACTTCGCTCGTAGACGAACTATCACCTAACAAAAAAAAAAGTATTTTCATCTCTTGTTGAAAAATATACCATTCTATGACTATAAAAAATAATGCTCTTCAAGTGCGCCTTCGATATTCATTTTCTGCGAGCAAGCTAAATGAAATATTCATTTCCTAGCATCGTAAAAAAAATTGCCATCAATGGGTTTCTGAACCAAGTTAATAATTTCAGAGTAAAATTCCTAAACCATGCGAGAATGATCGATTAGTTGTAGAAAAACTGTAGTGTATAATAAACATGAAACAGCATATATTTTCCACGATTACTAAATGCTTGTTCAAGCGTAGCAATAGTCGTACCCCAATGTTCTAAATGGACCCACACCGCACCGATGGAAAATTGACTTCAGTGAATATCCCAGAGTTTTTCATATATTGCAGAACTAGTGATGCTGATCAAATGTCTCCATTGTACTAGCACTCTAAAAATCAACAGTTAAAATATAGATCCTAAAACACTAATTAATTTTGAATATTTCAATCTATTTAGATTTATTAAGAAATTAAATTTTGATAATCCATACCCTAACCATATACCTGTAAAAATACATATCAAAGTTACTATTTTTATAGATTGAGTTCAAAATAAGAGAATCATCTTATTGAACTTTCCACAACAATAATAAAAATAAAAAAACCCCTCTATTGATTTCAATATCAAATAATTTTGATCTATTAATCTATTTAAAGGTAAAAAATTGAATAAACCCAAGAATGAATAATATTTTGTTAACCCAACTGAAATATAATGAAGAAAATAAATGAAGAAATTTGGATACTCTATAGATAAAGTTTCAATAATTGAATCTTTTAAATAAGAACCTGATAAAAAAGGTAAACCACAAGTTAAAGCTAAACTAACTAACCCCCTATCAATCGAATATCTTGACAATCATTTAGATTATGAATGATCCAGCACATATAAATATTATTGCTTTAAATAAAGTAATGGGTTGACAAATGAAAAAATAAAATATTACTACTCCCCGAAGCTTATGTTCCCACTATTACACCTGATTGTCTTAATGTCGACGAAGCAATTTTTTTTATATAATAATAATACTCCCTCATAAACACTATGAGTGTACCCAAAGGCATAGCCTGTGCGGGTAGATGACGGCTATTATCATCATTGACTGTGGCGATCCGGAGCGACTTACTGATTTCTGGTGGCCTATTTACTTTTCAGCTGTAGGAAAACCCGGAAAACCTACAGCACCACCCCAGGTGGTCGGGGCGAACTCCAAGCAAGCACCAGACGTCGGGATTGGCATCTAAACAACTCACATTGCCTATCGACTCCTATGAAATTGAGAAAATTTTTCTTGATTTCCAGAATTCGAACCTGGCGAGATGCAAGTGGAAGTTTAGAAGGTCGGCATCTACCGCCTCACTACCGAGCACCCTTATTACCCCCTTATTACCCTTATTAGTTATTATAGAAATAAATAATAATTAATATAAAAAAAATTAAGAAAAGGCATAATTAAAACGAAATGATAAGTAAACCTCTGCTGTAAATTCTTCTTATTTTCCAAAATTTGAACCTGGCCAGATGCAAGCGGAAGCTTAAAGGCCGGCATCTACCGCCTCACTACCGAGCACCCTATCAAACTTAAGAAAAGGCATAATTAAAACGAATTGATAAGTAAACCTCTGCTGTAACTAGTATAGATGAGTGAACTAAAGAAGAAACAGGGGTAGAGACGGCTATTGCAGCATGTAGTCAGGAATAAGATAGAATTTGTGCCCTATTTGTTAACGCCGCATTATGAGCTTCTGAAGATGCTGTTGGCGAAACACTCGTCTAGTGATATGTTTTGGTGTTTTGGGTGGTTTTACATTTCTTCTTCTTACCTACAAATTAGATTTTGGATCAATGTTTCTGTTTATATTATTGCATTATTTTTCGAGATACTTCCGCCATGACCCGAGTCAATGTATCATTCGTGGTAGGTATAGGTTTATACAGTGGATACGTGCAGGAATTATTAAATTCGATAGTGTATTTGCATGTGTCATATGAACCATAGATGCGTAGTTGATTTGGTTTATATATTCTATCTCCACAATGACATTTTGAAAAAAAACTGAACTTAAACAGCCTAAATGATCTGAACTGTTGATTTCCGAACATTAGTCCAATAAAGACATTTGATCAGCATCACGAGTTTTATATGTAAAAAATTCATGCAAATCCATCGCAAGCTAATTTCTCATTGAGCTAGGCGCTGCGGAGTCCTTTTCAGTTAATTATCTAGAAATGTCCAAAAAAACGTTTTATGTTTTTTTCTAATGATTTTTTTTACTTGTTTCAGGGCCCTGCCACCAGTTCAACAATGTAGACAGAAGATGGACCAAGAATACTGGACCAGACGGCTCTGACATGAGAAATGTACCATCCACCGTTTGCCATGAGAGAATCTAAACCGAACCGCTCAACGTGAAGATGTACAGAAACCACAAGACCTAAATATAATCCTCAAAATGATAGCCAGCACCGAAAACAGCATTCCGATTCTCGAAAATCAAACGATACCGATCTTCATTTGGTCGATATCGACCGCCAATCAGAACGAATCGGATTTCCAGTCCTGCATAAACGTGGATCCGGAAAACGTGAACTCCTTCCGATTCGTGACGAACGGCCTCTTCATAAACATGGTAGGCATGCTAGGCATCCTCGGCAACATCATCTCGATGATAATACTCTCCAGGCCGCAAATGCGGTCCAGCATAAACTACCTGCTGATCGGTCTGGCGCGAATCGACACAGTCCTGATAATCACCAGCATGCTGTTGTTTGGCCTCCCCGGCATCCACCCCTATAGCGGATGTATGTTTACGTATTTCTACGTCGTTTATCCGCATATAGCCCCGGTGGTGTTTCCCCTGGCCATGGTGGCTCAAACCGCCTCGGTGTATTTGACCCTGACCGTATCCTTAGAGCGATTCGTGGCCGTATGTCATCCTCTGAGGGCCCGATCGCTTTGTACGTACGGAAGGGCGAGGATTTATGTGGCAGGGATCATGATTTTTTCGGTGATGTATAACCTGCCGAGGTTTTGGGAGACGACGCTTCAGAAAGAATGGAACGAAAAGCATAACGTGACGGTTTACTGTCCGCAGCAGTCCGATTTCAGAGATAATCCGGCCTACCAGACCATTTATATTCACTGGCTCTATTTGATATTCATGTACCTGTTGCCGTTTGGATCGCTGGCAGTGCTGAATGCGTGTATATACAGACAGGTGAGGAACTTTTGTGAATTGTACGTTAGATGAGAGACTGTTTCTTATGTTCTATTTATTTAGAATCCGCCCATACGAACTTCAGTGTATACCATGTTAGCATTGTGAATAATAACACATTATTCAGATGACATGTTGATACTCGGAAATCATAAAACACAATTAATAATTTCAACACAAATTGTAGGGTATTTTTGAAATTAAAGACTTATGACCGGCTCACCAGTCTCGAGATAAGAATAGGGCATAATAACTTTGGACGGCAAGCTACGTCAAAACTATATCGGGTGACAACAAAGTGATGTAAGTCCCCCAAATTTTTTATGGTTTAGAAGATACAGGTTTCGAATTAGGTATGTTACTATAGTACTTGAATATGCCTATTTTGACGCTACATCTAAGACTTTCGGTTTCGTCGGAAAAATATTTTTAAAAATCACATCTTTTGTTCGGAATATCCGAAACAGCTTCGAATTTGGGACGAAATTTAATTTGTTTTTGAAAAATTACGGAGATACAGTTACTTAATTGTTCAATCGAACAAGGTTGGACGTGAAAATTGAACCTACATCATCACAACTGACAAACGGTATCAGGAGTTGCCACAGGAAGCGGTTCTCATGGAATAGCACCTTCAATATTTCCCAACAATTACCAATAATTTCCTTGAAACGAATTAGTTCCCATTAAGAAACACCACTACTATTTCTAAATATAAACTTTTTTTTTTAATTATGAATCTTCTAATTGCTGAAAAAAAATTTGATGAATTCCGAAAGAAACCAGGGATGTTTGAGTGTTCTCAAAATTGTATATTCTTCAACAAATGCGGCTGCGAACGTGCGAAAATTAAAAAAACATTATATTTTATCACAAAATGAAAGTTTGCTCTACATATACTGAAAACATGCAAGTTACTGAAAAACATCACGGCGACAAAGCGAAATATTTTTTGAAACCTACGTAGTTTTTTCAGGTATTTCATTTTCTTGAGAAATCATGAATTATCCATCACTCGTATGATAATCTTAATTACGAATGTACAGAAGAAAAAATGTATAATGAATTTTTTGTTATTTTTGAACTCGAAAAAACTAATGTCTACACATGAAAAACTAGGTAAAAACTCAACTGTGTGTACCTAACACCAACACACCAAGAACAAAAAATCGAATAATTAAGAACAGTTCGTTACAAATACTGTTCAATATGGTCTTCATTATGTTCTCTGCCCAAAATGGTATGTCTCACTATTGCTTCCAAATCCCCGTTTAATTAAGCAAGAGTAATATTAGGAATTGCCGGTCCAAAGCGTTGTTTCAAATCCTATTTTTATGTGGGTCTAGAAGAGTAAACCTGATTCTTCAGGTACCCATATAAAAAACAAGTGATTTGAAGTCGGGTGATCTGGAGGCCACCTTGTAGGCCATTCGTGCCAATCCATCGATTTGTCACTACTCGAAAATTATGAGAAAATGCCTCATCCTGCTGGAAATGCATATTTTGGTAGACATCAAGAGATAAATTATCTATGAAAGTAAAAATCACGTTGCTCATTCGATATACTATCGGACATTATAGGGTTCCTTATGTGGTTCTTAAGTAGCCAATTGCAATCTCTCACTGTCATTTTCGTGAGGGCACTGATGTATCTGATATTTATAGGGTTCAAACCCATGTTTTTTACGATTTTTCAATCTGATTCCAGTCCAACTGGCAATTCTTGTTCTATATGTTGAAGAGAGATGGTGGGATCAGCATAAGCAAAATATTTGTTTCCATCTGTTTATCAATAATAAACCGGTGTGATTCATGAGTATTGAGCTGGTTCCACCCTGAATTGACTTTCCAAATGTGCAAAATACGGTTCCTTTCGAAATTCTTCAAGAAAGTCATGTGATAATTTATCATTTTTCAACATGGCGAAGTTGAAAGAGTTTGTTGCTATTTTAGAAATGATAGTTGAGATCATTTCGTTAAGGGTATCTATCGGTTTTGAGGAAATTTTTGAAGCGCAACTTTATGAGGACCTCAAGTTCAACTCTCATTGCCAAACTTATTCAATTGAATGATCAACTGTATTTCATATATTTTTCCTCATCATCTCAATTTTGAGAAATAATTTTGACACAAACTCGAAACTCTTTTGGATAATCAGAAAAAATGTGTGATTGGAAAAAAAAGTTCAGGGTCACTTCCTGTTTCACCGGAAGCGGTAAATTCTCAACTGTAGTGTCAGAATAGGCGTTTGTAGGTACTACTACGACATACCCAATTTTAAACCTGTATCTTCAAAACAATAGAAACATTTTGCGTAGCTGACCTCGTGGTTACCCAGTATTAGAATAGTTCAACATGAAAAACTGTAATCCAGTTTTGATACCTATGCTCCAAGACCAAAAAAATTTTCCCGAAATATCTGGGTACTGTAATTCAGACTGGAAAGGAGATTCAGATGATCGCAAGTATGTGATCAAACTTGGCAAATCTTCGATTTCTTGAAATAGTAAAAAGTAACCAACAGTCGCTTCATGAGCCACAGAAGCCGAGTACATAGCTCTGAGTCACGCTCTTAAGGAAGCATTCATTCCAAGACATATGATTGGAAATATCAAATTCAAATCATTAGATATTTTCTGCGAGAGTATAGTGACAACTGAATTGTCTGAAAACAATGTGTATCATGCAAGAAGCAAGAACATTGATATTCGTTTTTCGAAAAGCAGTTGAACATAAAAACATTCGAGTGAAATCGATATAAACTGAAAACATACTAGCAGATATTACCAAGTGGGCTTGCAGTTGAAATGATACCCTCCTCAATATTTCATATCTTGGCATTTTCGGAATGAATTCTGAAAAAGATGAGTTATTTGATGTTCAATTTTACAAGTGCCGTATTTTTGTGTGACATAAATTGAAGTACTTATTTCAGCGTTATGTGTCATCAATTATTTTAAAAACAAAATGATATGATTTTCCCATTTGCATAAATTTCAATTTGAATTTCAATATCTCCAATAAGAACTTGAGTGAGTTCGAAGATGTGCTTGAAATCACCTTACTTTGAAAACCAGAGTGAATAACATTCTTATTAATTCGTATAGAATATAGTGGATTTTCAGTTAGACAACAAATTTAATATTCCTCTAGAAGATGTTCACTTTATAGGGTTTTGAAAACACCGGTTTGGTATTGATATAAGACTCCAGTTCATTCATTTTTACATAAAAGGATCCACACAGAGCAGTGCAAGTACAAGTTCTATACGTCTTTCGAAACTTCAATACTGGATAAAGGGCTTTCGGATCATAGTTCAACGAATTGAAACTCATAATGAATCTTTTTAGGCGTCTCATTCCATTGATCTCGAACAGCTTCCCAGTACGAGTATTAGTGTCTCAAATGAGGCATGAATGAAAAATTCTACATTACAGCCAACTCATGTTTCTTTAAAGATTTCTCCTTGAAGAAAAAGATCCTCTATATTGAAATATGTCTTACCCACAGCTGGTATCTCAATTAGTAATTATGCTTCTGTTTGCAAATGTCTTTTGGAGTCGATGAGACCCCAGTGTCTTATGATTCAAGACATTTTAGCGAGAATTTATTGATATCTGTTTGTCACTCCTTTCCATATCACAATCTCATCGGAAACTGTTTTAAAGGTCACAAACTCTCAAATTAAGAAAATAATACAAAATTTCGATGAAAACTCTCATGTTCATTTCCCTGACTCGTGATATTCATCAGTACATAATCTCATCTTCCTTTCTTTGATGTGTTCCAGGTCCTGAGAGCCAACAAAGAACGTCAACGACTTTCCAGACATCAGAAGCGAGAGATCGGATTGGCTACAATGTTGTTAGGAGTCGTCGTCGTCTTCTTCATCTGCAACATCCTACCGCTAGTGATAAACATAATAGAAACTTTCAATGTGTACATCGAGTTCAACCTGATCTATTTAATTCACGTCAGCAACTTGTTCGTTACCATAAACTCCAGTGTGAACTTTATCATTTATGTCATTTTCGGTGAAAAGTTCAAAAGATTATTCTTGGTGTTGTTCTGCAACAACGCACTGTTCAGAAGTGGTCGGGACTCGCCTGAAGCAGTCACTCATGAGGACAGTTTCATGTCCAATGGAGATAGACAAAGCTTAAGGTTGGTATTATATGATACAGGTACAATACTAATAATGGTAATAAATATGTTAGCGACTATTGAGATATAAAAATTAAAGAAAAATATCTATTCAGGTATACTGAACCACTGTTCTACCGGTCCTAGTCGTAAACCAGCGGCTCACACTCATATTTCAGTTTTTCCTGTTGGTAAGTGAGGAAATGATTAAAAGCTTAAATGAGAGTATGAGGGTATGCGAATAGGACCGGTAGAAATTGGGGGACTCGGCTTCGCGGTCTTGGGATTTCTTCAACTATTTTCCAAGCAAAATCATGCTCAAAATATTTTGATAGTTCAATCGATTAAATTCATAGGTAGGTCTTGTGATATTACATACGATAATTTCAGACACCACCATTTTTCAAATATATTTTGTTTAAATAAGTGATTATTTCAGAAGAGCTGTTTAATCGCGTTTAAATTTTCGTCCTCCATATTGGTTTTCGTTGTGTCGTTTTTCAGGATTCTTACAATTCTTGGCAACAGTTTATAAAAAACAATAATTTCTTAATCGTTTGAATAACGTAGTATTGATTTTCATCAGTGAAAACTCCATTTTCGATAGGATTTCAAGACAAATATTTTGAAATGAGGCAACGAAAATACGTCAGAATTTGAAATGTTTACATGCAAAATTCACAGCAAAGCCTTCTTCAATGCAATGTTGGGATGCGTAACCAAAGTAATATATAAACAAACATCATGAAATGAACTTGTCCTATATCACACGACCTATAAATCTTAATGGATTAAATTATTGTGCATTCAACTAACTTTCCAAGCAAAATCATGCTCAAAATATTCTGATAGATAGGCCGGTGGCTTAGCGGTCTGATGCACGGGCCGTTCGAAACTCCAGCATAGCGATAGTCGGTTCGAGCCCGATGTAGGTACGAGAATTTTTCTCAAATACTTTATATCGGATCGATAGGCGGCCGCATGCCTTGTTGAAAAGCAAGTGTATTGTGAGTTGTCGAGATGTCAATTTCGTCTAGTGCTAGCTTGGAGTTCACACCGACCACCCGAGGTGGTGCTTTATGTTTTCCGGGTTTCCCTACAGCTGAAAAGTGAATACATCACCAAAAATATCAGTAAGTCGCCCCGGAGCGCCACGGCAAATAATAATAATAGCCGTCCTCTACCCGCACAGGCTATGCCTTTGGGTACACTCAACGAGTGTTTATTTACATTTATAGGTCTTGTGATATGACATACGATTATTTTGTCACTGTCAAAACTAATTAGGGTTATCTGCGTCGATTTTATTGACGGGATCATATGAACCGTTATAATGAATTACTATATCATCAGAATAAATGAAAAGTTACCTCATTATCAATAGTTATTAACTTTTCAGATTTGGAGAAAAACATTTTGTTTCTAAATTCAACTCTTTCTTCAAATTGTATCAATGATTTTATATTTTCATCATTCAAACACGTTTATTTGACAAAAACACTCAAACAAACCGAATTTAGATAAAATCACTCGTCCTAAAGAACTCGTAATTTTATCAATCGGTTTGTTTTCATATTTTTGACGAAAGAAGAGTTTTGTGGAAAATGAAAAATTATCTATAAGTAAAATTTTAAGCACTCTTGGTATTACCTTTGATAGAACCTTCAAAATTTGGTAATACTGAAAATTATTCTTTAATAAGCTCTCAAATGATGTATATTTCTCAAAGATTTTCCCATGTCGCCATCCTCTTTATTCATCTTGTCATGCGTAATATCGATGTCGTCGTATCTCTTTCTTGAAATACCCTGTATATCCGATTCTCATTAGAAAAAACTTCAAACGGAAAACAAAAATAGGGCGGTACCGAACTCCCATTCTGATTTGTATTGAATTTTTCGCTACTTTACGACTTTACTGTATGTATATTAGTAGTACCCCTAAGGATACCCACAGTAACTTGAATTTCTATTGCGGAATGTTCCTCCATAACTCACACGATATCGTGATCATTTGTTTTGTTCTTTGGAACGACTACCCTTCATTATTCTTTTTCAGGAAGCCAAGGTGTTGGTGTGAAAGTTCTACCTGGCGCGTTCTCCAATTTATTGAATAGGCCGTTTTCGTCAAATTATAAAATATTTAAAACCTTTCATTCGCCAAAAACTAAATTTAATAGTCACCAACATGGATATTAGAAAAACAAATGCGCAAATTCATTTACCATAATGCATACGCTATTTCAACTAAATCTCAAGAGGAATTCAGATCAGACGTGAATACATTTGAAACAAAATATGCCTTTCTCAGATACATAAAACAAACAATTGAAAATATACAGTGCAGCTTTTGTCCCCACCTCTTGTAAGCTTTCAAACAGTTTGACGTACACAAAAAAAAACCGTATGGAGGGTATAACCGATGCTGAGTTTTGAAATAAAACACATTGCAATTGCTTCATAGATGGCGCTGGGAGCACATCAACTGAAAAATTTTCAAAATCATAGAGGTCAAGAGTCAAGAAATTTAAAAAAGTTTAGATGGTTAAAAAGATAATTAAATTATTTTCTCAACGATGTGAGACTTGACCCCCCATGTCATTTAAAATTTTCGTACGGCCACATAGGAAAGTGACGTATATCGCACTGTACAGTCCCACGGAAAGAGGCTCATATCCACACGCGTGTGGAAAGTAACTTTCCACTCATGTGCGGAAAGTAAATCGCACACGTGTGGATAAGCTGTCAAATAAGTAATTTCTGTTTAGATTTTCCGGTTCAAGCAATCACATTTATGAATTCTGAGCACAAAAAATTTCAAGCATCCAAGTGAAAATGGGTCAATACCATTTTTTTTGTACCCATGCTGACTCGATAAGTATTGACGTTCTGATCCATCTGGTCAGTTCCTCCCATATAATTATTATACTGCCCAATTGCTCTTGGTCTTGATACATATTAATGTCTTTTCTCTTGTTGGGAATATCGTTTGTCTTGTTGATAACAAGTCCGCATTCATTATCATTATATTTTTTGTTGACTTTCTCTCAGAAATCCACCTTTTTGTTAGCTCAGACACAAGTTGATCAGCCGAGATCTCTTCGATAGCTTCTACTTCATCATAATTTACAACGACTCGACTATTATCATTCAATCTTATTTCTGCAATGGTTCTAACTTAGCCCTTTTTTCGTTTTTTCTTGTTTACATTTCAATAATATCGATACTGTGATAAGATTTTCGCATGGTCGTAGGAAAAATAGTGTACATTACTTGTGCGAAAGTGATTTTTCACACTCGTGAGATTGTCGCACTCGGCATGCGCCTCGTGCTACAATATTTTTCACTCGTGTGAAAAATGTCACTTTCCGCACTCGTTATGTAATATACTATTTAAATTGTTGTACCCCTCCGCGCTATCTCTCGAGCAATCACAATGTGTTTTAATTCAAAAAGTAGAATCGGCGATACCCTCCAAACGGTTTTTTTTTCATGTTTGTATGTCAAACCGTTCAAAACTTAAAAGCTGCACTGTATACAGGCTGAACTATACTCAATTACCGAAAGTAAGTAAACCATTTATTTTTGCATTTTTCTATCGGAAGTGATGCGAAAATTATTTTGAACAATCAGCTTCAATCATTCGTTTCATGAAAAAGTAAGAACCGAAAAATACTGGTAAAAAAGTAATTTTTTTGACGAAGTTTTTAAAGTTCACTCGGTTTCTTGCTTCTTTTGATGAAGAGAGCGCCCTGAATGATTGTTTGTATTTGGTCTTAGTTCACTCCGTATTCGCGTTAGCTATCATAAACTGATTGTGAGCTTTCGTCGTCGTTCGTGATTTTGTCAGTCCATAAAATAATTAGTTTCATGAACATCGTATATGTCACGAATTTTTCTCAACCTACAGTTTTTCAAACACCCTACATTTTTTCGGTACGAGTTTGTTAGTTTGATAAAGAAATTAATGAATTTTCGGAAAATGAGCCTCCGGCAATTTTTTGAATATCATTCGATACTATCTTGGCGCATGCACCAAATTTTCAAAAAATTATTTTATTGCACAGCACAAAAAATCAGTAACTATAAAAACACGCTGAAACAGTTATGTGTTTCTTGGGACAGTGTAGGGTGTTCCAATTAGGAATGAAAAAGTTGTGTAATTTTCAGCCAAACACAAAGTAAAAAAGAAATTGAAATAGTTCGAAATGTGAGATTTGAAGTCTTTATAAACTATGTCAAGTTTCGATTCCATACCTTGAAGAAAAAATGCAAATATTGAGAGCTAGTGATATGGCTGTCACTATTCGATACTCATATTCTTCAGTGTATCGTACAAATTTGTATCAACAACGCGTGGGTGGACGGTAGCTGCTTTCTCATCTGAGATAGGAAAATCTGTATCAACAGAAAGTTACAGAAACCAACGAAGGCTATGTTCCAAAAATAACTACATAGTTTTTCGATAAATGCGTAACTTAAAGAATTTTATTGAAGGAAGAAACTTTATGTTTGGAGCATAAACTTAATTCATTAAATTTGTAACAAAGCGCTTTCGACCGTTGAGTATGCTTTGCTACAAACTCAATAAATACATTTTCTGTACGAAATACAAAGTTTCTTCCTTCAATAATATTGACACAGCTTGACGATTTAACTTATCAAAGTTATATTTTTTGAACGGAGCAGTTAATAATTTCACTCGATTGAATTCCTTTGAAAAAGTTTTTCTCTAAAATATAAAACTGTAAGGATTTTTACTAGGTGGAGGAGAACCATTTGTAACTCGTTTCAGTTGATACGTTAAGAAGAATTCTTCGACCACGCCACTGAAGATGACTGCCGCAGTTACAGTCGAAAGGCTTGGAGATTTAAACCAAAGACGACTACGGCAAAACCCGGAAAACAATCAAATCACATAATTTATTTTGACCGCCTTGTCTCGTTTTCGAAAATAGAGGATTATACTCGATACGTCGAGTTCTTTTTCAATATTTTCAATTCTGTACAATAATTGATTTTCCAGTGAGCTGGTTCTCCTCCGCGCCAAGCTAATTCAAACGCCAAAATAAGTTTTTTTTTTTATTTGAGTGCTGCCGGTTCATTTTCGTCATATAATCTGACCAATGCAAATACTTCTGATTCATTAAGGGCTCACTTGATTTCCTCTTTTCGGGTTGTTCTTGTAGGATTTTACGATTAGCATTACGTGCAGCTGGTGATGAACTAAACTGATCGTCGCGTCGGTGGAAGGGTCAAATACAATATTGAATTCGTTATATATTATATATACTATGTAGCATTTTGGCGGTGGTGTTCCATATTGTTTTAACTAACGCTTCTTTGTAGTCTTCTCTGTTACTTTTTCGCATATTAATACCCAATCTTGCGATATTACATTCAATTTCTTGATGGACATATCTGGTTCAAATTATCTTTTTGCATCGCAAAAACTATGAAAGTGTCGCAATGTATTAGTAGGCACTTGAATCCAATTGCTTTAAATCCAGAGCAGTATGGAACTGCAGAGAAACCTTAAACCGACTGGCACAACGCAACAACGTTAACCTAGTCTGGATACCAGGTCACACAGGCCTAGATGGAAACGAAATAGCGGACGCCCTAGCAAAAGGGGGGGCCGAAACAACGTTCACTGGGCCAGAACCGGTAATCGGTATAGCACATAGCACTGCCAAGAATGTCATAACATCCTGGGCTGACAACAAAAGACTCGAGTACTGGCGTAGTCTACCGGGCCTAGCCCATTCCAAAGCATTTATTGCTTGCACAAGAAAAAAACAGGACTCTGACAAGCTGCTAGAACTCAGTAGAGCACATCTCAGAGTTATAGTAGGTTTGCTCACTGGCCACTGCAAACTCAAACACCACATGCATAAAATCGGACTTGCACAAGATGTAGAGTGCCGCCTATGTATGTAGGAGGATGAAACGGCTAAGCACAAGAACAGTAAGGCCAGAGAACCTGGTAAATTGTTCTCCCAACGTACTCCTCAATTTCGTTAAGAGATTGGATATACTGGGGGAAATATAACCATAGGGTGAGCCACAATAGGCCATTGGCCGCAGTGGAGGGCCTGATATGGGCCCACTCATGTTCAAACCTAACCTAGTAGGCACACAGGTATTAACAATTTGAATACATTCGGTGTTCGTAGACTCACCTAATCGA
This sequence comes from Chrysolina americana, assembly GCA_958502065.1. Classification (NCBI taxonomy): domain Eukaryota; kingdom Metazoa; phylum Arthropoda; class Insecta; order Coleoptera; family Chrysomelidae; genus Chrysolina; species Chrysolina americana. The sequence goes on from OY293414.1 coordinate 77,435,627, forward strand.
CTCATTATTGGTGCTTAGAAATTCAATAAGTTGTTGAGAAAAATGTCAAACTATTTATTTTGGCAACCACCACCGCGATAATTGATATACAAATGAATAAATGAAAAAACCACTATTGCATCTTCACGCAGACATCATTGATACACCCTGTATATCTTGTTACACGAAGTCATACATTTTCTCATTATTACAGATTGCATCGGCACAACACCAGCATCAGCCGCAACGGAGTTTCCCCAGGGATAGCCAGGACGAACGGTTCCACCAGAAACACATCTACCAGAGACCATAACCGGTACCGAAATTCCAGTCCCGGACCGTGTGTCTACTACCCCGCCCACCGGCTCAGCAAGGACGTCAGCACTTACACGACGCACACTTTCGTTCCGTCCGACTGACGTTGGCTGCACCAGGACATCGTCCAGGAGTCGTCCGTGTGACATCCTGGCGAGACGTCCTGGGTGGATATCCACAAGTTTTTCCGGATACAGGTTGAATTTGAACAGAGTGGGTGAATGTCAGAAATAAGAGAGTGTTGGAATATGAAATATTACTTTTATCAAGGTTTGCGTTCGATAACATCGACAGTTGAAGAACTGATGTTGCATAATGTTTATTTACATGAGGAGATCATTTGAACTTTTGAGTCGTTGGAAAAATCCAAAAATATTTTCATGGAACCACTCCATTCACTCCAAGGCATTAATGGGGAGAACATCCAAGTACCAAAAAAAGTTAAGATACAATAATTTGCTTGTGGGATCATCATCGAATGGATACTAGCTACTGTTGCTGTCAGTTTTATTTGCATCAACGCTAACAGTATCGTCGGTAATATCGTCTGTTGAAATTTCCGGTTGTATAATTATGTCCTCCACGAACCTTCGGATTTGCTCGTCTTCTAACTAGAGGAATGTATATTATCCTTTCTGTCTGAACCATCTCCGAATACTCGGTGGTATTTTCAAGATAACATTGCACCAAATACAGGCTGATTCACGGTGGATGGCACATTAGACGTTTCTGGTGAACCAGACAACGGATCACTTTGAAAATTTAATGGAGGGCATATTCGGACATTCTCTAGCCAACTAAAATGGAACACCCTGTATATTATTGAAAATTCGGAAAGCTGCTGAAATTTGCTTTCTTTCTATGTATATCATACCTATACCTAACTAGTCAAGTTTCGGACTTATGAGCATTTATTTGTGAAACTGTCCCTTCAGAATGGTATTTCCATTCGGTATTCGGTAAGCAGGCCATGATTACTATTTGACAGTAGCGTTGTGACATTCTCCTAATAATATCGACATTTTCGTCACTTCAGAAGTTGCAAATACCTTCAAAACGATGGAACAAAACTATTCAAACGAAGTTCTTATGAATTTGTTCATTATTTTTGGACAGTGTGATAAAATTATCAGCAGAACATGTAGAAAGTTCAATGAAATGTATCCGAATCTACCGCCAATGAACCTCAAGAAATTTATACGAATTCAGAACAATTTCAATGCATTTGGATCAACTTCAAAAGCACCAAGAAACTTGCCTCGACCCGTAACTTCTGAAGACAACCAGATTAATGTCTTAGTATATTTTCACGCATTTCCCGAGTCATCGATAAGAAGTGCTGAAGAAGATTTGGGTATAAAATATTCATCGGTTCAAAGAATCTTGCGAAGACATAAAATGCATGATTATAAATTCACCAAAATTCAAGCAATGAAGCCTCAAGACCCTCAACAGAGAGTAGAATTTTGTGAAATGTTGTTGACACGCATTCAAGAAGATACACTTTTTTTAAATAAAATAATTTGACCTGATGAATCGAAATTTTCGAGAGAATGGATTTTCAATAGAAAAAATCGTCATTATTGGTCCAGTGAAAATCCTCACGTCACAAAAGAAGCCGGATTTCAAGAAAAATTTAGTTTTAATGTCTTCTGCATGTTGATGGACAACAAATTGAGGTACGTGATATACGAGGAGTCATTAACATCCAGAAGCTACCTCAATATTTTGGAGAATACTGTAGAGAGTTTCGTGGATAATCTGTCACTCGAAGAACTGGAAAGACTTTTTGACGATCGGTGGATTAGGCGCTTGGGACCATGGAATTGGCCAGCGAGATCACCCGATCTTAATCCATTAGATTTTTATTTGTGGGGAATGTTTAAAGAAAAAGTTTACAAAATACCCGTGCGTTCGAGAGATGAATTGTTAGAAAGGATTGCCCAAACATTTGAAGATTTGGATCCCAATGAAATCAGATTTGCCATCACGAAAGCAGTCAACACCCGCCTTTTAAAGTGCTTGGAAGTTAACGGCCAGCGATTCGAACATATTTTGAAATATTCCACATGATTGTTTTACTTTTTTATAATTATTCATATCAATATTTCCAATTTCAAGTTTCTTGGTGCTTTTTTAAAGTTTATTCAAACATATTGAAATTGTTCTGAATTCGTATAAATTTCTTGAGGTTCATTGGCGGTAGATTCGGATACATTTCATTGAAGTTTCTACATGTTCTGCTGATAGTTTCGTCACACTGTCCAAAAATAATAAACAAATTCATAAGAACTTCGTTTGAATAGTTTTTTTCCATCGTTTTGAAGGTATTTGCAACTTCTGAAGTGACGAAAATGTCGATATTATTAGGAGAATGTCACAACGCTACTGTCAAATAGTAATCATGGCCTGCTTACCGAATACCGAATGGAAATACCATTCTGAAGGGACAGTTTCACAAATAAATGCTCATAAGTCCGAAACTTGACTAGTTAGGTATAGGTATGATATACATAGAAAGAAAGCAAATTTCAGCAGCTTTCCGAATATTCAATAATATACAGGGTGTTCCATTTAAAATAATCAAATTTCAGCAACTTTTTCAAGCAAACGAAATAACTGTATTTTTTTACCACCCTGTATTGAAGTAACGGAGATTAGGCTGACGTGTGGGAAGTGTCCAAGTATCACCTAACTCCAAACCAAATTTCGATATCATAGTACTTCTTAGCTAAAAGATATCGGCATTTTTAGAAGTCATGATTTTCGAAGAAAAAAATTGAAATTAATTTTTATTTCGAAAACGGTAACAGATAGGTATAGGGAAATATCAAGAAAAGTTGTCGGGAAATTGTTGGAGATTCCAAAAATAATATTATATACAGAGTGTTCCATTCGAAAAATCAAAGTTGCGACTGCTTTCTAATAGAAGCGGCAACACCGCATTGTCGAAAATATTTTAGTTGGCTAGAGAATGTCCGAATATGCCCTCCATTAAATTTTCAAAGTGATCCGTTGTCTGGTTCATCAGAAACGTCTAATGTGCCATCCACCGTGAATCAGCCTGTATATGCAATGAAGCTCACTCGCAAATTTTGCGGAGCGCTGATGCACAATGAGCGATCCATTGAAATTGGTGGCAGTCTTGATGAACTTCTCATTTAAGTACATTTCTCAATTTGAAATGTTCTGAGAAAATCGACGAACGTGCTGTGTTGACAATTCACACCCCTCTAACAATGATCATTTTTGGATGCAGCGTCGTTATCGATGACTTCTACAAAGTTTGTAAAAGCTGTTTGGTATTCTTCTTGATTTCTCAAAAAAAATTATTAGTAGTGCAAGAACCACAGACAAAGGACCCCGCACATTTTTTATGGGAAATGGCTTTTCGTGAATTTGGATGAATTTTTGGTATGTTGTAGTTCTTGATGAGCTGATCGAAAGTGTTGACAGCCACAAAGCTCGAAAATAGACAGTTTTCGAGATATGAGATATGTAGCTTTGAAAAAAGATTTTTCAAATTTTTTGGGGTGTTTGCTCATCCATTGGAGACATCTCATTTCTTGTTGGGCTGGACATCGACTATTCCATCCCAACAAGAAATGAGAGCTTTCCAATGGATGAATACCCCAAAAAAATGGAAAAATCCATTTTCAAAGCTTCATATCTCGAAAACTGTTTATTTTTGAGCTTTGTGGCTATGGACACTTTTGATCAGCTCATAACGAACTACAAAAATTCAGCCAAATTCACGGAAAGCCATTTCCCATAAGGAATATGCGGGGTCCTTTGTGCCAAAACTGAAGGATGAATTGTAACACTATGAAACTTGGCAGGTGACTTCTCGATATGTTTAATAGGAAAAAAATATTCACCAAACTATCAGGGGTGGAACAAATATTTTTTTTGACACGGATAGAAAAAAAAATTGAGTTTTTTCGGAAAGTAAGAAGGCTATCGAAAAACGGCTTCGATAGAATGAATGGAATTACAAAATAGTCCTGTGATACTTTCAATAGGCTAGGTTAGGTTAGGTTTGGTTCGTTGAGTTTAATGCTTCAGATTTCAAGTAAATCGGTCTCTTTGAACTCTGTAAACAGTGTTAGTCCTTTCATCGCGATGAGGAATATCTGACATTGTAAACAAGAATAATTTTTGAGGTTATGGACAGGCCTCAGATCACAATCATTAATATTATGGGAATTATTGGGATGGCCAGTCCCAGTGATATTTTTCAAATACCGCTTCTAAATCTACTTCGACTATTCTCTTCATAACTGCTTTAGAAACTACATCTGAACAAGTAGTTGTCCCTTTTTTAATTGTTTCGGTTGATGCTTTAGAAACTGCCCTGAACGTTCGATTTCTTTGTTGTACACATTTTTCGGACGCAGATCAAACAGCAATTCGAGGAATCGAAGTTTTCTTAACTGTTCCTGAGTTTGGATTACAATTATGAACAGATTCGATTACATTATATCGCCATACTTGAACTTCTCAGAACTTGAAGCCCTGAGTGTGTATATCTATCGACATTTTTTTATGTACTCTGACGTCCGCCAGTTCATCAAGATTTCTGTATGAGAACCCCCTTTCTCTGCTAACAAAAATCGATATTTCCAGCCCTGCAAGAGTGAAAAGACACCAATCCTGACAAAATATATCTCTATTGCAAAGGATACAAATCCCTCCCTTTTGTGACACCCTGCAAACAAACGCACTTTTGAAGATTCAACCTTTTAAATCTACAGTTATGTTCTCTCTTATCCGACCGGCATTTATTTCTATACAACATTCTATCAAACCAACTCGAAAATATTATATATCATTCATAAAAATATATTGAAAACGAATTTCTGTATATAATTGTAATGGGACGGAAAAATTCCTATGATCTGTGTACCTACATACTCTCAATTCTGAACAAATATCCTGAAAACAGATTTGTTTGGCACACTGCTAATACACTTGCGTTTACCTCAGAGAAGATCAGGAACCACAGCACTCAATACAACTCCAATCCACTGAAATTTTGAACATCAAGAACAAAAAACTTTACATGACCGTAGGGTTTGACTATAAAAAGCCAGAAACCGGGACTGCGAGATAATCAGGGGTTTCTGAGAATTCCGCGGTACGATGAAATTATTCATCGTTTGTGAAGAATAAGTTTTTGGAAGTCCTCCGAATTCTCTAAATTTTAACAAAATTTGGAGTTTTTCTTGTATGTATAACAACAGAAATGTAAAGTGCAAACCTCCAGCTTGACATTGCATACTTTATTTTCCATGCAGGATATGTATATGCGATTATTTCCAACATTCACTGGATGAAATGTCGACATTACGAAGACTTGAAAATGAGGCAGGAGTAAAACTCAGTTTTTTTTTTGCGTGTGTAATCATTGCATAGTGTCTAAAGAGGATAATGGAGCTTTATCATGTGAAATACTAAATGTTTATTACTAAAAATGGATCGGAATTAGTTTAACGCACGTATTTACGCGCAAACAAATTAAAATTTTACTCGCTAGTTAATGGAAATAAGCTGGTCGAAATTAATGAATATTTTCCGAACTATCGATTCATTTGAAACTCCAAGAAACTGTTCGTCTTCAGTTTCTCAAATGTCACTAGAGTAATCATTTTCTAATTCTAGAGATATTGTTCAATCCCTCATTTCATGTTCTTTGACATGAAATCAGGCGTCGCGTTGGTTCAAAAAATAATATTTCTTGCAATTCTTCTTTATGCGTACGAATGCAAAATGATTAGAAATTTTATATTATACCTGCTCCATAATCCTTGTCAAATGAATTGAAAAGCCGAAATCTCCGGTTAAAAGACGTCGTGTTTTCTAAAGGTTGCTAGGTAACAATGGTTTCTTCTTCTTTCAAAGCATGATTAACTTTTCATGCTCTTTATTACACGAATCTCTCTCATTTTTCTGGTATCATCTTGTTCGGCATTCTCGGTTAACGTGAAAATTTTGAATGGGACTTGATTCACAACCAATGTAAAATTATTACTTTAATGTAAATGCACTCAACTTTAATTCGCTAATTCATTCAAGACTCGTAACTCAAACTCCTAATTCATATCACATACAGTCACTATTGCTTAGAGAACTCTGTAATTATATCTGCCATCTCATGTTCTTATGTTTCATCCACTATCACAGAAACGCCGATATGTCGCCATTTCGAATGGTTCGGAACAGATCGTGACTCATCTAAATGTTTCTCATACATATGAAATGTCAAATAAGCTTGTGAATAACAATTGCTATATCCATGTTTATTACGTGACATCAGAGATCCATTAACTACCCAGGCGCGATAATATCAGAAAATTGGAACATTCCACCCGTTTGTTTTACAGTTGTAACGAATCCAGTGAAAATAAAAACGATTATCTTATTTGAATTTATTTGTTTCTATGGATGTTGTCTAGCTGTCATGCACATTTGTGAGATATTATTATTTATTTTATCTAATTTCAAATGTCACACGTTATCATCGTTGAAGTAAAGCTATATCTCAAAGAGCGTATAATGTTCATCTGTGTACCTTTTTCCTCTAACTCATAAATTGAATTCTTCGTTAAACTACTTCTGATTGTTTTTTATTGTCATTCTGATATCTTGAATCTTTCTTCACCGAAGTAGTGCATAATTTCAAAACAATAAGTTTCACCACTTTTCTTAATAACTAACTCTAGATTTCATTCAGCCATTCCATTTCTCAGCCATTTACAGCCATTTGCTCTAAATTTTGATGGAGATTGTAAAGCGTATCATATACACCAGGAAAATTTCATCTGCATTTTATCTGAATTTTTCAGATCATGCAAAGCAAGACTCAGGTTCAGCAGTCACATCATGAAATTTCTCAAAATTATATTCTTGTCTGCTCATTTAGCAACTCAAGTGTATAATAATTGTTGGCAATTCAATTCAACCACTGTCTCACTTTGTGTGTGATATTTCAGCATTCAAACACTCTCGGAAACTGTTTGTGTGGTTCAAAAAAATGTAAATATTAGATATAATAGAATAAGAATATGTGTAGAGTGTAAAATATGAATATAAGAAAAGTACAAAACAACATTAATCAAAACAGAAACGATAATACTGATAAAAGTGGAAAATAAAGAACAGCAGTACAACTAAAACATTTGAGATTTGCAGACGATACTTCAGTTTGAATGGAATTATTTGGACTTCTATTGCCTGAACAACAAGAAGAAAAACCATATCTCTATGGTTTCAAGTTCGAAGAAAAACTTCCGGTATGGACCCGGCTTCGAGGTACTTTCCGAGGATACGAGATGGGCAAAGGTTCCTGTACTTACGGCAGTTAAGATATTCCTAATGACCAAAAGCCAAAAAGGTATCTTGAATTAAATTATTAAAATATATAAAAACCGATGTCGAACAATCACTAAGCCGCAGTTATGATATTTAGGTGGGTTTTTGGGGGAATTCAGGTCTTTTGACCTTGCCCTCCTGTGGTCCACAGGGACAGATTTTTGGAACATCGGCTAGCTCTCTCAGTGTGTCTAACCGAACATTTCTGTCACTATCCGTGACGATACAAAGTATCTTGTTCTGCATCGTTTCTAAACGCAACATTGTTGATTTGGGAACGCTGCAGAACACTGGACACGCGTATATGTCATCGTTGGCGTGATGACCTGCTTGTAAATTAACACTTTAGTCTCCACTGCTAACTTGGAGTTTCTTGCTATAAGTGGGTAATTTCTTTTTACCGCTGCTGCAGTGCGATTAAGTGCCAGATTGACATGTTTCGTAAAGGTTAATCTACGATCCAGTTGTACTCCCAGGTACCGCACGGTGACGGGTTCGTCAATCTCGGTTCCCAGAGCCCTGAATCCCCCTCGAACGCTTCACTTTCTTGGTGAAATTGATGAGCTCTGTTTCAGCTGAGTTTACCATTATCTTATTAGTTTCCATATACGGCACGACCCCCGTCTCTGCTCCTGCTCTTCCGGGATTAGTTCCAGCTCTCCCTTGAAATCACTGAATCTCCTCATCAAGATTCTGTCCACCACCTTGGCCACCGCTGTAAATCCTCGTGTCCTGTTTTTCCGTTTTTAGGATCTAATGGCACTTTTGGTAGTGGTGCCATCTGATAATGTTGTTGATGATATATGTCAACTGCACAAGATACTTGTGCCTTCTTCCTGGGGAGCATTTTTATGGTTTCTTGAACCTCCTCAAAGTTGGTTATCAACTTCGCGAAGGCTCTGTCATCCATTGAGACCTTAGTGGTTTTCCTAAATAGCTTGGCTCTCCTGGTTACTTTGGCATGCTCCCAAGTAACGTCAACTTCCACCTGGAAATCACTCTAGAAGTACTTCCCGAACATCTCTGCCTTTCCTGGACCGTTCTCCATGGCTGGGATAACATTGTGCTTCCTGTGAAGCCTCTTAGTCATTCGCCACAGAGAACCGTCGCGTCGTCGGAATTGAGACCCTTAATTTTTTTTTCCAGACTCCATCCCAGTGGTTTTGAATAAGCTTAATAACTTTCCGTCCCAGGCTTGCCACGGTTTGCGCTCTTTGTTGTTCAGCCTAATCAAGTACAGGATAAAACCGGGAAGCGAATCCCTGTCCTTCCGAACGACCTTTTTCCTGGTGGTGGCCTCTATGGCTTTTTGCAGGCTCTGTATCCACCTTTGAGTCTCACAGACCAATTCCCTTTCCGCAATATACGGGGTGACGATCGCTTTCTCAGATGATATTCTCCTGTACCCCTTCCAATTAGTAGTGGAGTAATCATTTTATAGAGTTCTTTTCCCTCTCGGGTTTCGCCCCCCACTCACTGAGAAGAGCACAGGTTTGTGATCTGAGATACACTCGGAGGCGGTTCTGAGTTCTGATGAGCTTGTTAATTTTTTGTTTTTCACCAGGACAAGAATCGAATGGGCAAGACCGTTCCAGTGGTAATGGGTAGGGGTGTCCGGGTGATCTTGTTGTTCATCGAGTACCTCCAGAGTATATTTCCATTTGGGTTGGCTACTGACTCTCCGGTTAGACTTCACGACGGATGTATCGCATCGAGGTCCCTTATTAGCAGCACTTTGTGCTCGCTGCTGCAGAGAACATCTTACTGCGCTATTGAGCTTGCCCTCTGTGGTGAGGGTGTATGCAGAATACTGGACTTCACGAGAATGGCGACTCCTTCCCCTCTCACTCCATTAGGGCGATCTTGCCAGATGGTGGGGAATCCCCTAAAGCTCAGCTTATGTTCCTGTTGGATCCCCGTCTTAGAAGAAAGCAACACGTCAATCTCATGCCTGCGAATGAGCTCAGGAAGAAAATGGTCCTTGTTTCTGATCCCATTCATATCGAGCACGCAAACCGGAGTGACATTTATATGCCGTAGCTTTGCATATTGTCTATGATCCTCCTGAAGACCAGGAATTTTTTACTGCTCCTAATGACCATCAATAGTTACAATGCAATGAATTCTCGGACTTCTAAGATAGGTGTCATTACCACATCGAGGAATGAACAGGCATTAATAAAATGTCAGATATGATTCAATGTTCGTAAGGGGAAGTAGTTTTTATCGTTTCTCTTTTTATTTTTTGGGAAGTCCAAACAATTTCATCCAAACTAAATTATTGTCGTAGACGAAATGCAAAAAAGTTAACGAATGTCATCACGAAATGTATTAAGATTGGTAAGAAACACGTGCCACAGGTATACGATAAAATCAACAGGTTTTTTGACTTAAATGGCTATTGAAGGATTGTTATTAGTTTCTAGGCATTTTTCACGAGATGAAGATGTCACTGCCTAGTACATTCATCTTCAGACAAATCAGAATAATATCGAGATTCTGGACAATATTGATCGGAAATAAATTACTTCGATATCGTCCATGATGACTACTCCTGGCCCATAACCGTTCAGAGTCCAAGAAATTCTACGATTCAATCTCAAGAAGGACTCAAGGAGTGTTTGTTGTTTCCGAAGAATGTTGCACAAGTATGTGAAAAATGCAAGTCAATATAAACCAGAGAATTATTTGTTTCGGTTAAAATTCACTTCTACATCACATATTTTTCATTTTCCACAATCGTTATGAGATAAAATTTAGAATCACTGAATTTGAACGTCTGCAGTGTTATCAAATAAGTTTTTCTGCTACTAACCAAAGTACCTTCCATCAATAGGCAGAGTATCAATGCCTATGTTGACGTTTTTTTATCTTGAAAACTAGAATGATGAAACAAATTTGAATGTCATTATTAAACCAAACCAGTTTTGCGTGCCTGAAAACCTCCGAAAGTTACAGAGCTATAGATGCACTCATGATATTTGAATTTTTTTGAAGGATTTCCTGAATGCGGGATGTATTTTGAAACATTGAAACTAAGATAATATATAAAATGTTAGTAAGACTGAAAGTTAAATCTTACTCGAAATACAAACTATCTTGTGGGTAGTACATAGTAAGAACTGTCACTTCCCTCAATATGTTTGAACTCATTTGGGAATGGTTACAGGATTGACCTGTGTCTCGTCAACTACTCATTTCCTAATCTAAAAATTTTGCACACGATAACCGTAATGTTAGCCTCTTCCAACATAATCAAAAAACTTATTATTTGCAAACTATTCACGTTCAACTTTCTACATTTGAATTCGACATGAGTAATAGATATTTTCTCAACTGTTATAGGTATTAAGTAAGCAGATGAATCTCGCTATCAACTGACAGTATAAATGATGAGTACTCATTTTCAATTTTATCAACATTTCATATTTTAGAATGAGCTCTGATGAGGACAAACTAGCCAAAAGTGCTCAACTTCGTTATCAATAAAATTTATAAACTCAAAAATACATCCTTCATTCAAGCAACCCTTCAAAGATGAGTCTATACAAATAAGTCTTACAATCACTTTTTATTTTTTGGCTAGAAAAATCCAGTGAAGTTCAGAAAACATCGTGAAAACCAAGGAAGAGTAGTTGTCTCTTGTTGAAAGATTTCGAAAAGAGACGTTTGGCAAATCTCCAAATTACTGAAAAAGGATACGAAGACTAAATTTGTTGGGTCAATCTCACTTAAACTACTAATGGACAAAATTCGGCCATGGATATGTCTATAAAATTGAGACAGGGGTCTTATTCTTGACCATTCGCAATGAGAACGAGTGCTCGTATAGTTTCATTCTGAGTTACTGACAGCGTTGAAACGACACGAAGAGAGAATGAGACTGTAACGCTACAAGTACACATTACTATTGCGAACGGCCAAGAATAGCAGCCCAGATCGTAAACCATTCTGAGACATTCTGAAGGAGTAATCTTTAATAGAATGTCAATGCTTCAGTATATATCGAGAAGCAACAATCTATAAATACAAACTATAATCCAGGATAGACCGTATTTGTGTCTGGTGACAGCTGATCTGACGCGAAATTGTTCTTGGCACAGTACACTGCTGGTAGTCATAGCGAGCATGGAAATGGCATGGCATCTGTCGAAAGACTCAATAATGATTCCTTCAGTTTGTTAATCACTTCGTTTTGAGCACATTCATCAATCCGGTTTGAGCTTTAGCTGTAACGATACCCAATCACAAATTGATAACGTAAGTGGAAATATGTCTGTTAGGTTCACCACTTCGCACTTCATTTTCGACTATAAACCTATAGCCCAGTCAATAGGGACATTCACGTGGGAAGATATCATGAGCAGCTGAAATTCCGGATTTGAGTAGGTGAGAGTATAGAAAGTACACTATGGTTAAATGTCTCATTCGTTCTCTTAATAAATGGCCAGGATTTTTTTTCTTGTTTGGCGCAATAACTTCTGTATTAGTGAAAACAAAGAAAAAAGTTTCAGAATCCACCGGACTTAAAACAATTGCATCTCGCTATTATCAGTCACAAAAAACGTAAGATCAAGGGAAAAGTCTCAGCTTGCATACATTTCTCCCTTCTGGCTTCAATTTGGATTGCATGTACTATTCGTATTCAGTCGAACAGCTCTTGGTTTGGTAGGAAAAAAGTATTCTGTGATCGAACTAGCAGTGAATTTATCTTCAAGTAACATCGGAATCACGTAATACCTCGAAAATAGTGCCAGTTCATCAAAATTTACTCCTTCGAAAGGCATTCAACTTTTCTGATTATGTGCTGTAGTTTTCAAACCATTTTGATTGCTCACATATGACCATAAAAATGTGCCCTTCCATAGTAAAGTATGAATAATTTTTTTGTATCTGAATATTTAAAAAAAAAAATTTCAGGAAACATGAATGCACGGATATCTGTACAAATGATTCAGTGGAACAGAATCTATTGTTAGAGAATCATTGAACACAGGTATAATTGTTTCATTATTCGAATTACCTGAAATGAAAAATCAAGATTTTGTACAATATCGACTTTGAACAATGATTTAGTCTACAGTGTGACCCACTTGAAAGCGGGACACCTTCCTAAAATTTGCATCTTTTCTCCGATTTCGAAGAACTTTTTTTAATTGTAGAGCTCAAAAAACTGTACTTTGGGACAGAATATTATTTTATTTTTACAAAAACCAAGACCTGCTGCGTATATTTTTAAAGGTTAAAATTCAAGAAATCGTATTAGCGATTTTTTTAGAGAATATTTCAAATCACTATTGGATTGGGCACCCTCTCAAATGGTGGAGTACCAAATTTCATCAAAAAATATTCAATATTAATAATTCTGTGGCCGAATCAACATTCTCATTGTATCATGATAGAATCTTAACTGCACACCTCTTAAAAGGTTTTTTAAATCTTGGTGAGTTGGCCGTGAAATACAAAAATCACGCATTTTGGTAACAAAAGACTATTGTTGATTATTAGTGCTGTTGTCAAAAACTGTATTGAAACAATATTGTCCAATTATGCCCGATAATTAAGAAAACCAGTTAGTAAAGCAGTAGATATTAGTGACTTATCATGGGAGAATTAAGGGTGCGAGATAAAATTGAACGTATGCGCCTTGTCGGAAATAATGCTCTTTCGGCAAGAGAAGCTGCCAGAAAATTTCATAACAGACATCCTGATAAACTTCCAGTGAGCAGCAGTACGGTACACCGTATAAATTCTGTTTTTAACGAAACAGGTTGTGTATCGAGGCATATGCTCAAAAACAGAAACAATCCACATCGTGAGAATAGAAATGGTGTGCAAATATTGCAATATTTTCGTAATAATCCTCATTGAAGCTTGCGAATGGCTAGTTTGAACTTAAATATCCCTAAAGAAAATATCAGAAGATGCCTTGAAAAAAAAATCAATTAGATGGGTCCTCTGTACATAATGCAGTTATTGTAAGAGAACGGCTGAATAACAATTATGGAAATCGATGGATAGGTCGAAATAGTCCTTACATTAAGTGGCCGCCAAGATCACCGGACCTGACACCCCTAGATTTTTTCTTTGGTGTATTGTAAAGCAAAAAGTTTACAAGTTCAGACCGCAGTCAGTAGAAGAACTACGCATCAGAATATCTGCAGCTTGTGCAGAAATTACAACAGAACAACTGAAAAAAGTTATGTTGAATATTAAAAGAAGGTATGACAAGTGCATTGCAATGAATGGCGGATTGGTTGAAACAACGAAAATTTGATTAACGTTCATTCCTGTTTCTGTGTACAATAATTTGTTTAATATTTTTTTTCAATTGTTTAATTTGTTCCATGGTTAATTGTTCAGCATGAATATGTTCATTCGTGTATTTAATTTGCCACATATTTACTCGATATTTATTTTACTTTTCAGTCCATCAGATACTTGAATTAATTCATAATAAAATCTTCTTTGATTCGACCACAGAATTATTATTATCGAAAATTTTTTGATGAAATTTGGTACCCCACCATTTGAGAATGGTGATTTGAAATATTCTCTAAATAAATCGCTAATACGATTTCTTGAATTTTTACCTTTAAAAATATACGCAGCAGGCCTTGGTTTTTGTAAAAAGAAAATGATATTCTGTCCCAAATAACAGTTTTTTGAGCTCTACAATTAAAAAATAAGTTCTTCAAATCGGAGAAAAGATACAAATTTTAGGAAGGTGTCCCGCTTTCAAGTGGGTCACACAGTATATGTCATTGAGGAACATTTTTCGTAACCCCTCACTTCCTTGACCGTTTGGAAAATTTGAATTTTAACTGGCAATAATAACATAAGCAACTCTTGATGCCTCAAAACAGAAATATTTCCATGCAAATCGATCCAATGGAGTAGTATTATGGATTAGGGATTAAAAACCGGCAAAAACCCTTATTTCCTTACCAACTTTTCGTCATTTACGGTTCAAACTAGGATGTAATATTGAAAAAGAGCCGATTTTGGGGTTCAGAGCATCGAAATATACTAGAATCTTCGCTTTGAAGACTTTCACTTACCGAATTTGTAATATTATAGAGAAATTCGATAAATTTGGTAATGTAACTCCGAAAGGGATATACTAATCCATATATTTGTGGGGAATTTGTTTAGAGAAAATAAAGAGCTACAGCTTTTGTTCTAAACTTTTTGCTATATTTTGATAATTGCAAATTGACTGCATCAAAGAGAAAAAAAAAATCTCCTTTATGGCAATGTAGCAAGACTTTTTTTCATCTGAAACTTCGTACTTCCACCTTTTGAATTACAGTATTTCAGCCGTTCATGAGTTTTTTCAGACTCGTGGCAAAATCGTGTCTCTACTGACTGGATTACTCTGTTAGTGAGAAATGTCCTAGTCATTAGTCAAATATATTTGGAATCACACTACACATATATTTGATATCTTCAGCATTTTATTAGTAATATAGATAGTCACCGATAAATACAAAGTGACTGAAAATACGTGTGTGACTGTTTACTATATTTTATCCAATAAAGATGTTGGTTCATCAGTAATTTCGTTTCATTTAACAGACAATTAACCCTCATTCTGTTACTCGAAGCAGACTTCTTGTTAGAATAAGAAATAAGGCTATTTTGTTCACATTTACTTAACAACGTTGTTTCCATTATTGGTAAAATCATGGAATAAATTCTGAAACAGGCACCACCTTGGTTCTACTTCTTTCCTAACTCTCAGACATATTTTTTTATGTAGACATGAACAATTTTAAATCTGATTCCAAAAAAATAAAAAAAATAGAATATGGGGTACCACATGGTTCAGTACTTGGACCATTTATATTCATTGTTTCAGAAATGACGCGTGTCTAGTCATGGCACCTAGAAAATGTGTTTCATTCAATGACGACAAAACCCTTGTGTGCTCTAATAAATCCAAATTACCCTAACCGAATACACATCTGAAAATATAACTTCGGCAAAAAATGGTTCGCTGAAAATAAACTCAAATTGAATGAAAGCAAGACCCGGAGTGTAGTTTTTTCTTCTAACACAACGTACGAAGACAAGAAAATCATGTAATGTTTCTTGGTTTCATTATCGATCGGTCTGAAAATTATGTAGTAGGTATTCTGTTTTCACTGAGACAATTGAAACCTCTTACAAATGCCAGTATTTTGAGAATATCATACTATTTCTCATTTCATTCTATTCTCTTATGGCATTTTATATGAGGAAATTCAACCCAAGATTTAGAACGTGTGATGTGTTTTTTGTCTGCCGCACACTTTTTTATACATATTCCTTAACCATTTATTGAATAAGAGTGTTGTCATATGTCCATTAACGCAGAAGAGTGTTGAAACTATTGGCAATTATTATTATAACGTAGAGTGGCAGAGGTCTTTAACTTGGTAGATTATTATTTGCCAATGAAGTACATCGTCCTTCTTAACAGTTGCCTGAATGTATGCAACACTTTCGACCACTGTGTATCAAGTTTTGAACGATATTGCAGTGATCAAAATATAGTATTGTTACGAGATTGATAAAAAATCCCCTAGCTATGCCGCTGAGTGCCGACTATAAAAACGTAAGTCATTTGCATAACAAATGAGCCGACGTCACAAGTGTTTAAATTTCCTCGATGATTACTTCCTGGAATCGTGTAGATGTTCTTCTGTACTGAGTACTCACGGAAACATCCCGAAAAGTCTGGCCTAGACGGATTGAGTGTATAAGGCGACACATTCCACTCGGAGGAAAGTTTATGAAAAAGTAATAAGGAAGTTAAGAAGTTTTTGAAGTAGATAATAAGTGTTTGGAATATTTAGCTAGTTGAAGAGATCCAAGTGTTTTATTTATAGTGAAGGTAATGAAAACAGTTTAGAAGTGTGCTTGGCGTATTATTCAGCAAATATCGTGACAGTATCATGTTGTGGAATGGATAGTTTTGGTTAATGACACATTTGGGATATATTCTGATCAAATATAACTCTACCGTCGTTTTCTGAATGGAAATTTTTCAATATTCTTTCAATCACGTCTGTATGACAAATACCAGTCTGTTGAGTTGGGGAACTTCTGTTCGAGTATTACACAGAACATAAAAACCGAATTCAGGCCCGATTTCATGAGCGTGAAGTATCATTTAGTTTAAATAGCTGTTAGACTGTTGCAAGATGCCAAATGCAAGTCAAATATGGTAGTCACAGTCTAACAGCTATTTATACCAACAAATACTTTGAATTCACTATGAAATCGGTACTCAACTCGTTGAATTTTCCAATTAAACCAGTTCCGTATAAATTAAAAAACGCATTCGCTCATTAACGAGGTCTCGTTATATTGTCCCTGAAAAATTCTTTTCAGGAAATATAATTACTTTGATGGCGTCCACTGTATATTCACTCTCAAAAATTACTGAACGTTGGATAAAAAAGCATCTGTTTTACGTCTTTGCTAACATTTCGAGAATAAATATATTCGCTTCCTCGGAGCTGAAATAATTAAAAGAAAATGATGTCATAATATTTCTCGAGAACACTGGCCCAATCCATCTCATCTATAAATAAATACGCGTGAACTCACCTCAGCCGTAATTTACTATACAAGGTGGGCCAAAATGAAAAGTCCTGTTTGCAAACGAAATAGATAAAAACTGTTTCCCAAGATAATTTTTTTTATAAATAACTCTATGGTGAAAGCATATTGATATCTATCATCGTTTTCAAGTTATAGCGTGTTATTAGAAAATGTGCATTACTGTGAAAAAAAATTGTTTTTTTATGACTGAAAGCTATAACTATATAACAATTTTTTTTTATTTTTAACTTCCATAATTTAAATAATTGTTATAAACAAATGCATTGTCAATAAGACTTCTGGAAAAATTAATTTGGAATCTAATCACTGATGAAAATAATTATTTTCAATAAAAAAATCGTTCTTTGATAATTTTTCATTGACAAAAAACACAATTTTTTTTTTAATAAATATCAATATCAAGTAAACATTTATTAATTCATTATTCATCACGTTCTTTCGTATCCTGAATATTTTCTAACTTTTCATTTGTTTATTTAAAAAACAATTTTTTATAAAAAAATGAATTTTTGCGCAATATTTTCTTGGATAGTATATGAATCCTTTTGCAGTAATTTCTTGGATATCATTAAAATCTTTAGAATATTGCACATCAGAATTATGTGATAAGCGTTGATTACTAGAAAAATCAACTTTTATTATTATTCTGTGTGGCTATTAAAATGGTAATCTCGTAAGCTCGGCTTTTAAGGAATTATGAATCGTTACTTACTCAATTTGTATAAAATTCTATTCCATCTAATGAATATTCAAATGAATTCACTAAAGACGACAAAAACTTCCAGATTGTTCGGGAAATGGAGATATTATATGACATCAACTGCTATTTCGACGTGAGTTTCGAAGCTTATAAGTATCTCTGAGAACTGGACCATGAAGTTTGCATGGTATGGAACAATTATTATTCATTTACCACTACATAGTAGCTAAACTGCTATACTGAAGATATTCTCCATTAGTCATGTAAATGTTTGCTAGTTCGAAACATATTGGTTTCTTGAAAGCTGAGGATCAATTTCTCAGATATCATCCAGGCGATTAGGTGAGAAAAATAAAAATAGGAAAGTAAATATCAGAGCCCTTAGGAATATTTTGCGGCACAAGGCTCGATTCTGGGACCTCTGCTATTCATTTCATATACCACTAATTTTCAACGTGCTATGAACCATTGGTCAATCAATATTTATGCTGACGAAACGCAACTCCGTCTGTCTTTTTACCCCAACAACATGAATAACGCTGTAGAGGAGTTGAAAATAAAGGATAATTTCCAATCAAGCTAACGAAAAGCTAGAAATGGGATAATTGGTATACAATCAAAAAATAGATGGTGAAGGTATACTTCCAGAAATTCTACAAAAAATACCGCGATAGTAACTATGTATGCTTGGTGAACATTCATTCAATGAACCAATTTTGTGATCATTGATGCACGGTATTCCCAGAATAAATAGGCGTTTTGTTAATTCTCGGAATTGTTGAAATCACCCCTTCTAGGTTGTTTTATACAGTTTTCATGTACCCACCAATTTTGCAAATTCCAGGAGTCTACGTCAAAAATTACCGAAGTTGCGGTGGTTTCTACATGAGAACTACGCATAAGACTACACACTGCATGGTTATACCTCAAAATACTTGGAAAAGTCTTCTCGATAACTATCGAATAAAAAGAGATATCGAACTGATATTCACAATATTAATGTTAGATACGTTCGAAGGTAAACTTACGTTTCCTGCTCATCTGGTGGCCGGTTAGCTCAGCGATAAGGTGTCGGACGTTGAAGTTTCAGCTAGCATTGGTCCTGGTTCGACATCTGGTTTGAGAGTAAAATAAAAATAAAATAAATACATGCCTTATGCAAGTGTGATGTGAGCTGTCTAGATGCCAATTCAAATTCAATTTATTTCTACGATCTGACATTGTAGAGTTTATATCATGTATAGTTTACATTTTTACTTATAATAAAGTTTTTGTTTGAAAGAGACGATCTAGGCCCATCGTTTCCTTCATTATTATACAGTACAAATGAATAACAAAATAGAATTTTAGTGTACGAATCCAGAAGAGGAATATAGGTTGATAGTTACAAGAATTATTAATATCAATCTCAGTGGGAACAGTGACCGCATTGAAGTATGTAACATATGGGGATAAAGTTTAGTATTGGAGTAATGGAAAAATTAGGATAATCCATTGTGTATGTCCAACAACCCGAACATTGATTTTGATACAAGTCACGTGATTACTGGTTGCTCAACAACGGACTAAAATACAAGATTAGCATATTTTTGGCTCTGAGGTTGTTTCGAGAAAGTAGGTATTCTTGAGAAATTTCAGATGAAGTACCTTTCCGTTTGGATGAATATTTTCAATTCAACAGCATTAAAAATCTTATTTATGTAGGTAGCGCTCTATAAAAAATTTTGTGTGTGGAAAATTTTCAAGCGCTAGTGCGGGAACAACGCACTCCAAACAGCTTCAGGTTGCAGTATAGTTATTATCCTAACAAGTACAGAAAGAGCATGGGACTGCCGTTACCCAAACGACGTAAAGCGGAGTTCAGGTAAGCAGTCGAGTGAGGGAGAGTACTTTTCCGTATGAGTATGAGAAATAATTTTTCCTACGAGCATGCGCAAAGTAGTACTTTCCTGCATACATTTGCGTGCGCATTTTTCCGCACGCCGTGCGGATAAGATTTTCTCCGCACGCGAAAATCAAAACTTCTCAAAAATCTCACTGGTATGGAAAATTTATATTTTAGTTGCTGTAGACTATTTTATACAATAAGAGAAACCGTTGCAAGTGTATTCCCTTTTACCTTTCAATCGTATTTCCCGATATTTGTATTTCAGCTTAATACAAAAAATTTTTTTTTTTTAAATACCTTGTATAATGATGAATGATTATAATATTGTCCAGCAACAATAAGTACACTTGTCAACTTTGAGTCAGTGTTCATCACCATAAGCCACCCATTGAATGAACTGACCGGATCTGCAATCAATTTGTAGAATGTTAATACCTAATTGTTCATTTATTATAAAAAATATTACAAACAAATAATTTGATTTTCTATTATTATTTTTTATTGTTTTGTAATTGTTTGTTGTGTAGTTCTTTCTATCAAGTTTAATTGAAAATTATTCAAGTTATAATTTTTTTATTTTTGTTATCTAATATGAAGCTCTTAGGAAAAATGTTGTTTCTAACACGTGCGCAAAGTGCCTTTTCCGCACGCAAAAACTTATACGAACTCCGCTTCGCGTCGTTCGCCCAACTGTATTTGCGTGAGGAAAAGTAACACTTTGCGCACTGGTTAGGAAATAGTATATTACATTACAAGTGCGGAAAGTGACATTTTTCACACAAGTGGGAAATATTGTAGCACGAGGCGTAAGCCGAGTGCGGCAATCACACGAGTGTGAAAAATCACTTTCGCACGAGTAATGTACACAAATTTTTCAAAGCCTGCTTCTTATATACAATAAATAAATAACAAGACGATTACAAGATTGCCTGACTAAAGTAGAGATTAGATATATGTAACTATTTAACGAAAATAAATATGAATTTTAAAAATTCCTTGCTTTATTTAGATGATTTAGAATGCTTTCAAATGGATATTTGTTTAAATCAAACTCCAAGAAATATAGATGATATTGACATGTGTACAAGAAAATCGAATGAATAATGCGACTGAGGACCATTCTGACTTCATTTATTTTCAATAATTACATTTAAATACAAAAATATTTGAAGCAATTTGAAAAGTGTAATTTTTTTCAATATATAATGAAAAAAGTATCCACAGGCGAGGATCGAACCCGCGTCTCTTCGTCTAAAGTCAATATTTTACGAACTGAGCTAACGGAGCGTGCGGAAAGTTACTTTTCCTACAAGCGTGCGTGTTCCGCCCTATTCCCGCACGCAATTTAGTTTGAGAGGTGTCATATTCCCGCACTAGTGCGGGAAAAATTTTCCCGCACGCTAAAGTCACTTCAAGTGAGTTTTGCAGTAATCATTTTTCCCGCACGCGAAAGTTTGTTCAAGAGCGCTACATAAGATGTTTCAATGCGCTTGTAGAAAAAATGTTGATCCTTACTCATACGGAAAGGTACTATCCCGCACTCGACTGCTTACCCGAACTCCGCTTTGCGTCGTTCGGGTAACGGCAGTCTCATGCGGGAATGGTACTATTTCCGTACTTGTAAGGATAATAACTATTCCGCGCCTGTGTGGAAAATATTTCGCAGGCCTATACGGTGCGATATACGTTACTCTCCCATGTGGTCGTAGGAAAATAACTATTTCCCGCTTTAATGTGGGAATAACTTGAAGTAACTGCGTGCGGCAAAATCTTTCCCGCAAAAAAAAACCTACTACAAAACATAATTGTCTCCTTTCTTTTTTCTATAATTCATCCGTAAATGAGTTTGTACATCGAGCAAAAGGCTGTTTTGATGAAGTGGAGACGCTATTCCTTGAAGAATCAAATCCAAAACTATCCACCTGATAATTTTCAATTTCGTAAATATTATTGGGATTATATATTTTGTGGAAAATAATCAAGATAAACTGTATATTTATTGAATAGAATACAACTCAAAATATTTTCATATATGACAATTTTTATATTTGACAATATAACAATTTTTTCAACAAATATTCACTCACAACAACTTGTTTGCTTGACGATTTATTTATTTTTTGACAATTCATGTTGAATTATTGTACATAAAAAACTACAACTATTGTCTAATTTCCATTTTTTAATGGTTGATTTGTTGAGGCCGGTTTCAGCTTTCATTCAACTGGTTCGTTATTCGATAACGGTGTGAAAGTTGTAGTTTCCATTTTCGAACCTACAGTTATTTCAAATTTACAAGCAAAAGTCGTGCTCTACTTGTCTATGTGGATTCGATCAAAAGTCTTCCACTTTCATCCTGAAACGAGCTCGAATAAAGAACTATTCATCTATCCGATGAATCTATCCCAACAATTTAATCAAAACAACAAACAACGCGAGCATGTAGTTGAAAACCGGCTTTTGCTTGTGTTCTCCACTTTCCACTCCGATAGAGACGATAGCATTCCACCCATGTCGAGTCAATTTAAATTTTCTACACTTTTCACATCTTCATGCGATAAAAATGCCGCTATAACGCGCAAACACAACAATATTCAACGGTGCAAACACTGCTTGTTGTTTACCCTTTCACACTATTGAACGATGCCGAAAAGTAAACAGTTTGAAAGTTTTGGGAGACCCGTTTGATCGAAGTTCGGAATATTCCAGAACTTTGAGCCCGAGGATGAAGGAATCGATGAGATCTCTGAGTTTGCGGAGGGTCACTGAATTTAAATTAAACCTCACTGCATCAGAGTTTCAATCAGAAATATATAGGGGAGAAAGGATTGAAATGGCGTTTATTGGATATTCTTTTTGTGAAAACAATATTGCGTTCCATGTGACACAAACATAAAACCACTTCCAGAAGAATTTCAAGTACCTATACATGGTGACCGTCCAAATGAGATTTTCAATTTAATTTGAATTTTAACTGTGCGATCAAATAGTTATTTTTGTACTGAGTGCGTAAATGAATTTTTTTTTAATGGCACATGAGAGTGTTGATTTTTCTCTGGAATGTGCCATGAAAACACGAATTTAATAAACGAAATATAAAAAATGTTCAACTATGCATGTGAATTTACAATGTCTGAAATATATTGAAAATGAATACTTCAAATACATCTTGAAGTCCTTTTTTTGTCCCGATAAGTTATCGCTTTTAAACGACTGTTGTCTTGAAAAAATTATTCAATGTTTTCAGTAAAATCATATTATTACGATTTGCTAAATAATAAGCCGAGCACACTACTAAACTGTTTATTCCTAACTTCACTATACAACATACAACTACTTCACTGACTAATAAAACACTTAGATCTAAACAACAATACAACTAGCTGAATATTCCGAACACTTATATACTTCTTCAAAAACTTCTTCATAAAAACTTCCCTTCGACGAGACTTAAAAATTGACCTTGACATTGACTTGTCCTTGAACACATCTTGTCATGTCAAGGATATTGTGAAAATATTTTTCCCGCCATTGTTTTTTAAATTTTTTCGGACCTCTCAGTGACACAAAAAATTTAAATTAAAAAAAAGGGGAAATATTTTTACGCCAAAATTTAAAAATATTTTTCTCAACAAAATTTAAGAATATTTTTCCCGACAAAACTTAAAAATATTTTTCTGGACAAATTTTTTTAAATTTATTTGATTTGAAAAAAAAGTGAATCGCCGACGACAATCGCCGGCGACAAACGCCAGCGACAATCGCCGACAACAATCGCCGACGTTTGCTTACATCATTTGCTATTACAATTGTTCAAAAACGAAATTGTGAAAATAATTTTCCGCCAATTTTTATTTTCCTTGTTTGAAAAAATATTTATCCCAAACAATTTAAAAATATTTTTCCCAAAAAATTTAAAATATTTTTACCGCCAAAATTTAAAAATATTTTTTTCGCAATTTTTCTTTCACAATTTTTGGACCTCTCATATGACGAATAATTTTGGGATGGAACAAGATTATTTCTTAATTTTCAGACGAGACGAGACTCGACCTTGTCAAGTCAAGGAAATTGTGAAAATATTTTTCCCTACAATTTTTGATTAAATTTTCATATGACAAATAAGTTTAGATGGAACAAGATTTTTTATAATTTTTTAATTGTGTCAAAAAAAAAAGGGAAAAATATATTTCCTTAATATTCAAAAATAATTTTTCAGACAAACTTTTTGAAATTTTTTTGATTAAGAAAAAAAAGTGAATCGCCAAAGACAATCGCCGACCAAACGCCGGCGACAATTGCCGGCGACAATCGCCAGCGACAATGGCCGGCGACAATCGCCGGCGACAATGGCCGACGACAATCTCCGGCGACTATTGCCAGCGACAATCGCCGACAACCATCACCGACGACGTTTGCTGACAATATTTGCTATTGCAATTATTCAAAAAAAATTGTGAAAATACTTTTCCCACAGATTCTTTAATTTTTCTTGTTTTGAAAAAATATTTTTCCCAACAAAATTTTAAAATATTTTTCCCGACAAAATTTAAAAATATATTTCTTGCCAATTTGAGTAATTTTTCTGATTTGAAACACAAAAAGAGTATAAATATATTTCCCGCCAATATTTTTTTTCAATTCATTTGGACTTCTCCGTGACTTGAAAATTAACGAATAACTCACAAAAAAAAGAGATTTTCGGATGGAACGAGACTTAAAAATTGACCTTGACCTTGACCTTGACGTGAACTTGACCTTGACGTGACCTTGACCTTGACTTTGAACTTGACCTTGACTTTGAACTTGACCTTAAATCGACCTTGTCAAGTCAAGGAAATTGTCAAAATATTTTTCCCGCCATTTTTTTTATTTTTCCAGACCTCATATGAAAAATAATTTTGGGATGGAACAAGATTCTTTATAATTTTTTTATTGATTCAAAGAAAATAGACATGCGAAAATATTTTTCCCACCAAAATTTAAAAATATTTTTCCCGCCAAAATTTAAAAGTATTTTCGCCCCATATTTTTTTTTCTTAATTTTTTTAGACCTCTCATATAACGAATAATTTTGGGATGGAACAAGATTTTTTTTTATTTTTAGGATAGACCGAGACTTAAAAATTGACCTTCAAGATCAAGTTGAATCGATTTTGTCATGTCACGGATATTGTGAAAATATTTTTCCCGACAATTTTTTTTTTTTTATTTTGTTGACCTCTCAGTGACACAAAAAAAATTAATCAAAACAAGATTTCCCTACAAAATTCAGGAATATTTTTCCCGCCAAATTTAAAAAATATTTTTCCCGCCAAATTGCTGACGACAAACGCCGACGAAAATCGCCGACGATGAACGCCGACGGTAATTGCCGACGACATTTGCCAGCGACAATCGCCGGCGACAAACGCCAGCGACATTCGCCGGCGACAATTGCCAGCAACTATCGCCAGGGACAATCGCCGACGACGTTTGCTGACATTTGCTATTGCAATTGTTCAAAAACAAAATTGTGAAAATATTTTTCCCACCAATTTTATAATTTTCCTTGTTTTGGACCGCTCATATAACGAATAATTTTGGGATGGAACAACATATTTTTTATTCTCAGGATAGAACGAGACTGTAATAACCCGAATGACGATTTAGAATCACCGAACATCATCTGATAAATATTGGTTATCAATCAAGAAATTAATCAAAGAATTCCAAGGTTCTGTTATTCGGAAGAAAAGCGGCTAGGAATAGGTGCTTGTCTTATAATATTCAATTGAATAGGGCTCGTTAGTCATTTCAATCCAATGCAAAAAATGTATTACTGATTATAGACGACTCGATGAGGTTCATTGTGTATATCTCGCTCATTGTTGAAAGAGCTTACTCTGGGTTGGAAACGATTTATGCCAATAATAATTTATTGAACACAGAAACAAAAGCATTATTATGCGAGTTGAAAGTATTATCATCGCACGCAAACTATGCTGATGCTGTGTATGGCCTTTGCTTATCAAAATTAGACCAGTTGAGGCCACTACAGACTCCAAAATGCCAGTGTTCGTTTGATCTGTGATGTTCTCAGAAATAAAGACCACGTGAATAATTTCTTGATAGCTTTACGATGGCTAAAAACTCTTCCACCTTGTTTCACAAACTTTTGCTTACCGAATGCCCTGTCTGCCTTCATAAAAAAAAATCATCTTCCATACAGATGTACGTAATATTAATGTTCGACACAAGTCAATGCTCAGACCCCCTATCCATAAAACTAGTCTTTTTCGTGGTTCAAATTATTACGTCCCTTGGCTTATAAACAGGATTCCCTGTGCTTATAGCTGATTGAATTCAACAAGTTTCAGGAAAAAGGTGAAAGATGACTCGCCATGTATTTGTAGTCTCTTTCGGCGAGAGACAATAATTATTTTTCTATTTTTTCTTGCTTTATTTCTGTACTGCTTCTGCAGTTGCTTCAATCAATAATCTCATTTAAATTGATAAGCAGTTTTGTTTATTTTGTTTCCCTTCAGATAGCCCATTGTTTTAAAAAATAATTAAAATAGTTCATGAAATGTTATCTTTTATTGATATTGTTTTCATTAGAATACGTTCCACATGGTTGAGTGGAAGAACAAAATCCGTTTATGAATAGAATTTTGAACTGTGCCTTTTGACACCACCTTCATTCTTGTATTTACTTCGTGACACCAATACTGGCTTCTATGAAATTTTCTTTCGTCAATCTGCAACGCAACATGCGGTACAGTGTATATAGAACTTGAATATAATCAGGAATTACAACTCATTAAAAACTCCTCCACTCGCTTCTGTTAGGATCTCACGAAGTTTATTAATATAAAACAAGTTTTCTGGATTGGGTTAGCTCAATGTAAATGCGTTTACCACTTAGCACAAACTTATTCAGCTCACGAAATTACCTCCACAAATCTTTTCTCTACAATAAATTTATATTTCTGAGAGAAACAACTGAACTGAAAAATTCTAACATCAGCTCAACAAACTTCACACGGAGGTAATTTAGTATTTCTGCGGATAAAAAATCGTATAAAATGCGAATATTCTCTTTCCATTCTCAGACAGAAAAGGGTCAATGAAGCTGATAAACTCCACCATAATAAGTGCTCGCCGTGGCGATTGGGGTTGAGAAATGAGGACAAGCCGTAGAAGTTCTTCAGACACTCATTTATTCCAATTGGAGACAATGGGGCTCCAGAATGACTCATCGTTATGATGCTCAGTGCTCGCCACTTTGAAGTCTTCATTGTTAATCAGCTTGCAGCTAGTTCTGGCTTATTGTTGTATTAGGAGAGTATCAATAATAATAATAGTGAATGCATTTATGTTGAGCTAACCCAATCCAGAAAACTCCGTGAGATCCTAAAATACGAAAAATAAGGAAACGACTTTCAGCTGGTAGAAAGACGCCTCCTACATCATCTTGATGCCGGAAAGACGTAAACTTACCTAAGGGGGTAACGACCAAGTGGTAACCACAGTTGAAAATTCTCACCGCGGCGAATATCAGCATACTTTCCGACATATCTGGTCATCAGAAAGCGTCTGTTTCCCAGACAATGAAACTTTTTGAGTTTGGAATATCTACTCACCAGAATTTTACTGGGTGGAGCCTGTAGAGAGATCCCCTTCTCTGTTCAGTCTGCAACCATTGAAAACAGGGAATAACAGCTCGTGCAACCGGTGAACTTGGTCTCGTAGTTGACATCGAACGAGGTGACCCGAATTCGATCCGTTCAGCAAGAAGCTCACGTCAAGGCTGTGGAGACCAAAGTACTCCTGCAGCTACACAAGGATAAACCAATGCATAAGCCAATGCGGTTTTCTAAGAATTCGAACCTTTGCTTTCCTCAGGTTAAGTGGGCTGAACTCAGAGACCGGATTCATAATGGCCTGCCAGTATTGTCTCTTCAACACCATGATCTACTGAAGTCGCGTGATGGGTATAGAGGTCACAGACAATAGATGTAGAGCAGGTCGTGGGGCTTTTTAGACCATAATGCAATTGTTGTATTACCACATATGACATTCGTGCGGTATAGACGAGACACCGTTGTTGCCTTATGATCCGGGGAATGATGAGTCGGTTATGGAGAATGAGAAGTAGTGAATCAATTGGAACTACTCATCCCCACTCAGGCAAATACAAGACAATAAGCAATGATTTTTTTTTCAGTTTTCAGCTCCTGACGAAACAAAAAATGGAGAAAAAACGAGCTAAATATCGAGATTTACTCTATGAATTACGCAGACTTTACCCAAACCATTCTATCAACATGGATCATAAGGATTCTTGGTTGAATGATGGACACGTTGCTCCCGAATCGAAAAATTTCATCTGATGCAGCAGAATTCTTCGCCGGAAGAACGCAGAAGGCCATAATTCTTGGATCACTCCTTTTTCACCAAAACTCAACTCATCAACATCAACTGACGAAGATAGCGATAGATTATCGAACTATTTGGCACCAATGGAAATATGGCGATACTATCAGAGTTACAGGTGTGGTGCCATTCATTTGAATTCAGACAACTTGAACGAGGTACTTTTTTTTTTCTTCAGTTTGTTTTCACGAATCTCCAGGTTGTTTGAGAAAACCCCCTCGAAAGCAGAGCGTGTGCGAGCAAGGGAGATCTTCGACATACAGCTTACATACGAGTAACATGAGAAAAACTATGACGTCCATGCACAGAAAGATGCGTTTTGTTTGGAGGTATTATCAAAATGGGGTATTGCCATACAAAAAAAATTATAGTGACGTCATAACTCGAACAGTGATGACGTCATCAAAAATATGAGTTAACCAAAAAATGCGCAACTGAAAAAG
The DNA here is from genome assembly GCA_958502065.1 of Chrysolina americana. Taxonomy (NCBI): domain Eukaryota; kingdom Metazoa; phylum Arthropoda; class Insecta; order Coleoptera; family Chrysomelidae; genus Chrysolina; species Chrysolina americana. The sequence goes on from OY293414.1 coordinate 77,464,353, forward strand.
ACAATCGACGTGTCCGAGCTTTTTTTCTCTATTGGTCACATCAAGCGAATTTGTTACAACCTTCGCGTGCTCACTGTATAATAGTCAGGATAGTTGTGATGTTTTTTAAAATAAAGAAACCTTAAACATTTATTTTTTATCTTTTCCAATTGACCAAGTGTTGTTTGACTTTCTCCAAACCAAGCCAGTGATCCACATTTTAATTTACTTCTGATAAGGCTATAATAAAAAGTTTAAGCGTATTTATATCCTTGAAGTTATGTGTCTGCCTTATAATGAATTCTTATAGACGACTAGCTGATTTACTCACATTTCTAATATGCGTTCCAACTGAGAATGAGTTGTCATAAACGACGCCAAGATCTTTAACCTCGGTGGACCTTTTTAAAGATTCCCCAAATAATTCGTAACTGAATAGTATTGGGTTTTTTGACAGAAAACGGTTAAAACACATCATTTACTGAGATTGTAAGCCACTTTATTTATACCTCACCACTCACTCAATTTATCCATATCTTTCTGCAACAGCACATAATCTCTGACTGTCTGGATACGTTTGAATATTTTCAAATCATCTGAAAACATGAGGCACTCTGATAATTCGAGAACATCAGGTCAATCATTGATAAACACAATGAAGAAAAATGGCCCCACGTTGGATCCCTGAGGAACTTCGGATACTGCCTCAATTCTTAGTACAGTCCATTATATTTAACAACAAGGTTTCTGCTTTGTTAATAGCTTTCGATTATCTCAAACAACGAGCACAAAATTTAGATTGGCAGCTTCAGAGATTCTCTGAACACTTGTCACATTGAAACATAAAAGACATTTCTTCATTAAATCTTTTTAAATTTCAAGAATCGAGCCCATTTTCAGTAATTGGCAGAAAAAAAAATGCCAACTCCAACAAGTGAGGAAATTTTTCTAACTTTCTCTAGAAGCCCAAACTAGTAGTTTTTTTTTAATTATCACATATAATGAGAACTTTTTAGATGTTACTGCATATTATTTTTGACTCCAGATATTCGATATGCACTTTCACTGGAATAGTCCTAGATATTTGTAGCGAAATTTATGGTTCGGAGAAGGGAACAACTACTGAATAAAATTTGCCTCGAGAAATTCTCATATTTCATTTTAGATTAAATGGATATATATCTACTCTCAAAGAACGATGTTATTACATTATAATTCCTTTCTAGAAATGAAATAGGATGGTACTCGGGTAAAACTAATACCTACTGAGAAATTCGCTAGCATTTGGAAAACATTTTCGTGCACATAAATTATAATTTTCAATTTATTTCCCAGTAGGCACTGTAAGCCCCCGTCATATGTTTCACCAGTTTATACCTAGAGACGTATGGCTTCTTTCATGTCTTCTTCCACTCTCTTTGTGTTCGATACTCAGTTGTATAATGTTATAGTTTGACATCAATTCATTACATACAATAATTCAATTTTATTAATGAGAAGAGTAGCTCTTCAGAAAATCTATATACTGTCAGAGAGCCAAGCAGCACTAAAAGCTCTGAGGTCATACACCTGTGAGTCTAAGTTGACTTGGGACATCAGAAACTTAGCTCCCAGGACACTGATAAACTTCGCAAGAAGTCTCGGAATTCCGGGCCTCGAGTAGATCAAGGGTCGCGCACAAAGGTACTTATAGGTCGAAGTGCTTGTAAGGTTGCACAGCCTGTACGACCCCCTTACAATCTACAATCTGCTCTGCAGGAATTTTGAGCTTCTTATAGAGAAAAACCCTAGCTGTAATTCGAGAAAGAAAACACATGATCAAAGAACGGTCTCTTGATAGACTTTTGATGAATAAAATTCTGGGGCTGCTAAGAAAAGAAAATGTTTTGATTGTTCGCTTCTCCTTCATATCTCCACCACTGTTTTAGTAAAAGTTGTTAAAAATCATCAATTTTCCTTGACAATTTTCGCGAGTGGCTGAACGTTAGGAAACTATTCCAAATCACGACGGCCTTTGAACCCGAATCGAAATAGTGACTGTGGTTACTATTATTATTACACAGGTAATTTGTAAAAAGCAAGAGAAACATTAAGCTGTCGTAGATAATGGAAAAAATGAAGTTACAGTCTTGGCAAATTTCAGAGAGTATTCAGAAAATTACTGAGCAGATGCGGAAACACATGTGGGAATACCTGTGATGAGTATTCAGAGAATTCTAAAAAAACAAAAGTACCATCCGTATTCATTCTCATCAGACTTTAAGAGCAGGTGACGATCAGAGGAGGAATGATTTTGCGAATTCATAATAATAAAAATTCAGGAAGATGAAAATTTTATACAAACATTGATTAGGACGAATAAGTCAAAATTTATGAGGAACGGAAAGTTTAAACGCCATAACTCACATTACTGGAGTGATACTAATTCACAAACATATCGCGGGAAAGACAGTTTCAAGTTTACTGGAGTTTCAATGTTTTTGATGCAAAAAAATGGTGTGCTTGTGTCGCATTTTTATGATGAAAATGTGAATGGTAAGCTCATTGGTCAGAGATATCTAGTTTTAGAAAATGATTTATATCCATTAGATTTAAACTGGAATCAGCTGTGGTATCAACAAGACAGAGCCCCACCTTATAACATTGCACCTGTGAATAACTTCATAGACAATTATTTCCAAGTTCGTTGGATAGCGAACAATGGACTCTATCGATGGCTTACTCATTCATCCTATATCATTCCTAGGGACTTTTCGTTTGGGGTCGTATAAAAATTTACGCAACTAACCACAAAAGAAGATTGCCATTAGAGAGTTACGAAAGCATTTCGATCTCTATCCTCGCAAGGAATTCAGAGTGACACATTGCCGGCTTTTTATGAAGAATTCATAAATGTTTAGAGTAAAATTCCGTTAACTGATATACACGAGATATAAAGAAAAATGTTTCAGGATTTTACTTAGTTTGGTCTCCTGAACAAAAAATCCAAATAAAATTTTTGGCGGTCTCAAGTAATTTCAGAGATATCGGCCCAGTTTTGCGTGATGACTGGCACTTTTTAGAAAACATTTCTAATGCAAAAAAACAGTAAAAATTCTTCTTTGTTCACCCTAACACAATGTACACACCCTAATTCACCCATTTCACACTATTTTTTCATTAAAAACGGCGTTTTTTATCGTAAAATTCAACCTTCTTTTGAAGCAAAGAAATTCAACAAATCTACGCAAAATGTTCAGTGAATTTATTCATGTGAGGTTCGTAACTCTGAAAAAGAAAAGCGACGTTGTCGGTTCTTTTCAAATTTCTGCAAACCAACTAAAAATTTCATTTGCGTCGTGCTTAGTTTAAAAAAAAATTGTGTGAAATGGGTGAATTGGGGTGTGCAGACTGTGTTAGGGTATTGAAGGAAGAATGTGTCCTAAAAAGTTCCGGTCATCACTCAAAAATGGGCCGATATCTCCGAAATTACTTGAGACCGGCGCCAAAAATTATATTTGATTTTTAGTTCAGGAGACCAAAGATGTGGAATGCAAAAATAAAATTTGATAGCTCGTGGCTATTAGTTAACGGAATTTTACCATGTTTGGAAGTTGGGGCAACGAGCAACGAACAATTACCATATGGCAGTGGCGTACCAATGCATTTTTAATTTACTTATATACGAAATATAAATATGATAATTGTTCCATTGGAAATGAGTTTTATTCAATAATTGAGACGAAAATCGGTGAATTATACTACTTAGTTATTCATTCTCAATTACGTCGACAAGATATTTCGACTAGCATTATTTCGTCTTAAAAAAAATCATGCAGCGGGTGTTCTCTGCAACTATTTCATTAAAATTCGAATGTTTTGTGAAATTATCGTCGGAGAATAAACAAATTTCGACTTCCCGAGGGAGCCAAGGGGTCATTTATCAACCCTTATATTTAAAAATTCGAATTCTGAGAGAAGTCGCCGGAGCAGGAACAAATTTGTTCAAAATGTCGCAATTCACTTCTTCTTTACTCTCCGATAAAAAATTCGACTTCCCGAGGGAGCCAGGGGGTAATTTAGCAACCCTTATACTTAACAATTCGAATTTTGCGAGAAATCGTCGACGGAGCATAAACAAATTTTGTCAAAATGTTGAAAATCTCTTCTTCTCCACTCTCCGATGAATAAAATTCAACTTCTCGAGGGAGCCAGGGGGTCATTCACCAACCCTTATATTTGCAATATCAAAAATAATCATCTTCCGGAATTTGAATTTTTGATATAAGGGTTGCTAAATGCATCCCCTGGCTCCCTCGGGAAGTCGAATATTTTTATCGTAGAGTAAAGGAGAAGAGATTTTCAACATTTTGATAAAATTTGTTTATGCTCCGGCGATAATTCCTCTCAGAATTCCAATTTTTAAATATAAGGGTTGGTAAATGACCCCCTGGCACCCTCGAGAAGTTGAATTTTTTATCGGAGGGTGAAGAAGAAGAGATTTGCATCATTTTAACAAAATTTGTTTATGCTCCGGCGACGATTTCTAGCAGAATTCGAATTGTTAAATATAAGGGTTGGTAAACGACCCCCGGGCTACCTCGGGAAGTCGAAATTTCTCATCGGAGAGTAAAGAAAAAGTGATTTGCAATATCTGGACCATATTTGTTTATGCTTCGACGACGATTTCACACAGAATTCGAATTCCTAATATAAGGGTTGCAAAATACACTCCCTGGCTCCCTCAGCATATGGAATTATTTTAATCGGTAAGTGAAGGAGAAATGAATGGTAACATTGTGTCAAAATTTGGTTATGCTCCGACGAAGATTTCGCAAAGCATTCGCATTTGTAAATAAAATGGTTGCAAAATACACCCGCCACACGTTTTCACATAAAATCAACTTTTTATCAAAATGAAAAGTGCAACTTTCGATTTTTCTCACGACAAAATCCCATTCGGAATATCATGTCGACATTATTGAGATTAAATAATGAAGTATTATAATTCCTTATATTTTCATTAAAAAAAAATTCTGATAAGGCACAGTTCACCTCTTTTCCGTCTCAATAATTTAAAAAGACTCATTTCCAATGAAAGAATTGATAATTTGTATAAGTTGAAAAAAGGGATCCGTGTGCCACTGCTTTCCGTCTTCGGGTGACTTCGGAAATATTGGCCGCTATCTTTGGCAGATGTCTTCACACCAGTCGATGTTTTGGATATAGTTATATCGAAATTCATCGTAGATTCTGAAAATGTAATAAAAAACGGGGTACCTATTCCATTCAAATAAGAAACAAGCTCCTTGGAAAACTCCTGTATACAAAGTTTCAAAAAATTACTCCCAGTAGTTTCCCATACACACACCGTCTCAGCGCATCGTACGGGTTATACAATTCATTTGTATTCATCAAAAATGTATAGCAGTTGTTTCGGAGAAGACAATAAGTTCAGATAGTTATATACTTAGTTCTACTAAAAACACGAAAAATTAATAAACTTTGACCTATTTATTTTCCAATTTTGACTTTATGTTAATTCATACGGTCGAATGAAAAAAAAAACTATCTTCGGAGATACGGGCCCTCATGAGATATTGTTTGTTCTATTATAAATCCTGCTCGAAGTAAAACTACGTTCGTGGATGGAAGTAAGTTCGCATTTTCCTTTTGTCAAGTGGTGCTGGTGCAATGGAAGTGTACTTGATTCAACAGTGTGAAATACTCTTCAATGAGAAATGTCACAGCCCTTGAAGCAGAGATAAAAGCGTTCAATATCCACTTATCTCAGCTGCTTCCCCCAGTGAATTCTAGAAAGAGGGAATACATGTGATGTGTCGTTTAAAAAGGTCAATATCTCATTCATGCTCTATTTCACATATCAGATGGATTCACTTTCTTCCTAATTCAGTTGGAAGTTTCGCCTAGTGTGGACGTGCCGGAACTGATTTTTTATAAAAAGGCAGAGATACGTGCCAACGAAATCTTCTCCGTATCTTTTGGTTGAGAGACAGATAGTAAACACAGAAGAAGAAACAACGGTCTCATACCACATCTGAATAATAATATGAATCGAATTCATTTCCTTATAAATCAGTCTTGAATAACTAATGATCCAGGAGCCTTGTAAATGAATTCGAGGTGTGTTGGACTCAATTCCGAAGTTATCGAAAATTTGAGAAATTGTTAAGGGATGGTAGAGGGTGTGTTTGATGAGTTTTTGAACACGAGGACCTTGTGCTCTTTATAGGGGGGAAGGAGAAACGTGATTCTTACGGACTTTTTTCTGTTTTTTATCCATACCTTCTAAACCATGTGGTTTATAAAAAATCGGGAAAAATCATGTGAAAGAGCATTGAATTTCCTTTGAAATTCATCGAAAGTATTTTTGACGAATTTATAATTATGATACGGGAGTTCAAAAGAAGGTAAAATTTCTCAAAATGTGAGATAATGCAAAAAAATAAAAATTTTGGGCTGATGAAATTATAATTTTACTAATAAGAAACATTTTATGGCCTTGTTGATGTCGGAAATGGAAGCCAATGACATTCACGTAAACCAGGCCGAAGAAGACGCTGACGTCTTGATAGTGGAGACTGCCATCACCCAAGCTATGAGCTACGACAGCGTCACCATCACCGGTGAAGATTTCGATCTGCTGGTTTTGCTGACGGCGTTGGGTTCTTCCAAAAAGAAAATATTTTTCCCGAAGAGTGGGAGAGGTAACATAGGACAAGCGTCCTATATTCATCGCATTCCTTCAAATTCAATTTCAAGGGCATCCTTTTCCTGCATGCGATGACTGGATGCGATACCACCTCAGCTCTATTTGGAATTGGAAAAAAGAAGGCCCTGCAAGTTCTCGAAAAACACCTTTGGTTTTCCGATACAGTCAGCATTTTCCGGGAACTTGATGCGACGCCAGTAGTTCAGAATAATAATCGAATGAAAAACAAAAGTTACGCTTGTTTCACTTTCATCAGTATTTCTCATCGTGTAGTTAGTACGAGTTGTATCTGAGAATGACTCCTATTTGTTTGATGTAATGAAGAGTAGTTTAACGTCAGTTTGTTAATTCAAAAGAAAAGTGTATCCAACCTTTTCATGTGCCTTGTTGAACAGGTAGTATAGTATTTTAGGCTTGCAAATCATAAAATCACGAAAGTATCATCAGTACCTTTTTTACAAATTCCTCATAGTCCAAGAGCCCGCTCCAAAAAAAGCTGGACTATCAAGTTATCAGATGAATAATTTTTTTTCAATACTATTATTACTTACTAGGATCATTATGCATGAAAATGATATCCTGTCAGACAGGAAATGCTGCAAAAGCCTACCCAATCATGTGAACAAAATTTAGGTTTTTAATAAAAAAGTTGGTACCGAATTTTGGTACACCCTCTGGGTCTGGCAGGATATGATTTTTACATTACATTAAAAAAATATGCGTGTGCATGTGTTATTGCTGCCATGAGATTAGGTGCTACTTTAAAAAAAATATAAATACCTAGTGCAGTACATTTCATATATTTGTTTGTAAGTATAATTAATGAATCATCTACATTAAATGATGATGACTGTGGTAGACGTTTGGAATTTCATGAGATAATAATTCAAAACGGATAGCAACTAACCCGACTTTGTAGTATCTTACAAGAGTTTGTGTGTGACAATTTTGGCTTTTTGTTTGTGTCCAAAATGGTATAGACTGTGGAAAGAATATCGATGGATGGGGTTTTGTTTCCCGTAATATCTTCTAGAGGGCGATAATAGCACACACATTCAATATTTCAACCTGTTTTTTGGAAATAAAATATACAACTATCTGGAAATATATGTGGTAATTTGTTTTTCCCATCCTGTATACGGGAATAGCTAATGTTTTTACCAAGGGAAGAAAATAGCGCTTTTCCTACCGCTATAGTTTGATGCCCCATGCGAAGCTGGGCGCATTAATATCAGCAGGACGGAAAGCATTTTCCCCCTGCCTATAAAGTCGTAGTTCTTGATTGAAAATAGAGGAAATTAAACTTCCTATTTCCACAATATATTATGGCCGCTCGGCAAAGTTATGACTTCATAGCTGATTTTTCTAAATCGCTTGAGGGAAATATCTAAAATTCAGTGGTATCATGATCCGATAAAAAATATCTATCTATCATTAAACAAAGTACCTATTTTCCAGTAACAAATGACCAGTCTAATCCTTCTTGAAATGTTGAAATTCCCAAAAAGCTATGTCAAGGAACGATTGTCCTTCAAAAAAGCAAATTTTCAATCTATAGAAATACAAATTTTATGAAAATTCATCAATACTTAGTTGTAGAAATAAATCACTCACACTGTACAAAGATTAGCGAACTAATAGTGAAATATTAAAATGTCAATTACTTAACAGATGGAAATTTGTTTTCAAAAATGTGAATAGGTACAAAAAAATTGGTAATAAAATGAGTCAGGTTAGTTTTGGGAATGTTAATTATGAACCTAATAGTTAAAATGGGTTACCTGTAAGTTAAAACGAAAGTAATTGGTGAAAAAACGTGTAATTTGAAATTTTATATCAGTGTTCATGACAACAAACAACAAAGGAGAGAGTTAACAAGAAGGAAAACAACTTCGATGGATCCACGTAGAAAATTATCTAACAAACGGATAGTTTGAATAAAAGTTTAAACCAAATATAACAAAGAAAACGAGAGATAAAAAAAATTATAACGTACCTGAACAACAGTTATAACCATAGTTTTTGACTATGTCTTGACGCTACTCGGACCAAACCACTAGAAAAAGTGAATTATCCACTTTCATAAGAACCAGAGAGTATGTAATTGGCCACTATCCTGAACATCCATTTCACTTTGTAAAATATTGAACGATTCATCACACAAAACACTCCGAATTTCCGAAAATGCACAAGATCTCAGCCTGAAAATATGAAAATATCAAATTCAGCCAGAACGCCCAGAACAAAGAACTACAGAATCGCGAACTATCATTGCCTTAGCATGGTGATTAAAGAAATTTGCAATAGACAATATTTTAGAATACAGTTTTCAGTTGTTAAGATATTCACTGATAGATGGTGATAGCCGCGATAGATTTTTAAAGAAATATTCGAATTTAGGTAGAATGAGGTGGGTATTTGGAGTATTATTTTTAAAATTCAGGATAGTTTAAAGGAGTAAGTAGATCATTTGTTACCAACCCTGGGTTGTGGTCTGAAGATTCTACTATTTGAATTACTGTGATTTCAGGATGCTGGTTACTGATTTCTCCTTTTTTCGAATGAATATTTTTTACTCGTTTTGAGTTGTTACATTTTTTGTTCCAGACTCTTGTTTTTTCTTTTTGAAAAATTCTCAACGGAATTTTGCTAAGTTCTCGTTTTCAGTTTCTTGAAACAGATGCATTTTTTTGGCACCAAGGAACGAACTTCTTTGTTGCCTTTTACAAACTGATCAATCACATGTATAGATTTGGCTCTATTTTTGCTTTTTGACACTTACAAAGGACTTTGAAGTACTATGATTATTCGAATGATATTATGCATTAAAAATTGTATTTACAAGCTTCTAATCTGTTTAAATTTCTTTAGATTCTTTTCTGTATTTTTTATCAATTTCAATTTCAATTTTCTCACAATGACCAAGTCTTATTTCATATACTGTGTGTTAAATGGTTAACTCATTGATATGACTACTGATTTCTATAAAATTTTGTATTTTGCCAATTTTTTTCTAATTTTCCTGATGATTTTCCATGTTTCTATTATACTATTTTTCTTGAAAAAGGGTAAAAAAAAATTTACCCAATATACAATATACGAAGTCAATCACGTGAAATTAAAAAAAAAATCTGAAATTCTTCGTATGGCACTTTGCCATAGCAACTTCTATAGACTATCCAAATATGTGAATGAAAATCATATACAAAGTATCGTACAAATTGGAACACCTTCATCCGAACTTTTACTTTCTATTGCATTATTTCAAATGCCAAAAGTAATACTCCATGTTGGCGTAGTATTTTTATGTGAACCTTGAAGTGCTTTAAAAATATTGACCTATCACTAGTAAAATTTGAAAAAAAAATTCAATTTTATAGGAGCTGTCATTGAAAATGTCAACTAGTCATTGATTCTTTTCTCATTATCTGATATTTGGGTACTTCATGAAGAAGTATTATTATTCTTCTCGTTTTTTTAGAACTTTGATATGATTCGACAACCCATTTCTTGGTTTTTCTTTCTAGACAGTCATCGCCCAAACATTATGTGTGTTTTTTTTGTTCTCTTGCATAACTGTTCTGAACTAGTTCTGAGCAATTGTATAACTTGTCAAATCTCAACTTTGCTGTTTTGGCTGGTTCTGAAACCGTTATTATTCAGTATTGTCTCATGATCCGGGGAATTTCAAGTTCGTTGTGGAGAATTACAAGTGATGAATCAATTGGAACTACTCATTCTCCACCCTTTGGCAAATACAAGCCTATGAGTCCGATACTTTTCTCCTCCACCATCAAAGTAGAACGATTTTTTTTTGTCATAGAGTTTTCATGGAAACACCAGGATTACTTTTGTCGGTAGAATTCTGAATTTCATAGAATCGACAGATCCACAGAAAATGTAGAAAGTATCGTCAAAGGAATCATTTCAAGTCAGCAGCGATGCAATCAATCATTCTACTACTAAACCACTTTATACTTGAACAAAAATTATTTATAAAAAATTTTGATTTGTCACAATTCTCATGCAAACACCAAAATTTAACTATATCTCTCACATTTAAAAATCACCTTCAACAAGTGATGCTTTCAATTACGATTCATTTGTGAATCGGAATCGCGGAAAGCAAGCAATTTTTATCTTGCACTATCAACTAGCCAATATATTCGAATTTATATGAAAGTAAATACTGCCTAATATCCCAAGCTACTTGCATTTGTTGTGTTCTTGACTTTGGCTGAAATTGGCTGATGTACGAGAACGAAGTACGGACCTACGCCTTTTAGTTCGTTGTATAATAATAATAATAATACTCCCTCATAAACACTCGTTGAGTGTACCCAAAGGCATAGCCTGTGCGGGTAGAGGACGGCTATTATTATTATTTGCCGTGGCGCTCCGGGGCGACTTACTGATGTTTTAGGTGATGTATTCACTTTTCAGCTGTAGGAAAACCCGGAAAACCTACAGCACCAGCTCGCACACAATGACAAACTTGGTCAGAACCACCCGTGATTTGATTTTGAATACTTCGATAACGAAACGACGGTAAAAGTTTGTAAACCGGAGATGTCCGTAACACTCCCGGAATCTATAGTTGCCCTCAGTCCTGTCACGATCGCCATTAATGTCGTGACCCAGACGGAAATCTGCTAGCCTTTCTTTCGGTCACTAGTTCGGAAGTAAACTACGTAGAACTGCACAAAACGTAATTTAATCTGCGAGGAAACGCCAGAATATAATGTATTCTGAAGTTCTAAAATTTTTCTGTTCAACTGAGGGGAAGTGACTTCTTAATCCGGCTCCTTTTCTTCTATGTTTGTATGGGGACTGAAAAAAGTTTGATGGGGAATATAACATGTGGTATACCACAAGGTTCAATTCTTGGACCTGTATTATTTCTCATATACATAAATTCAATATCAAATCTTGACCTGCATGGTGACCTCGAATTATTTGCAGATGACACGACATTAATCTATTTTGAGAATAATAACAATGAAATTATCAAAATGTTCAAGCTGATTTAAAAATAATTTCGCCTTGGTTGAACAATAATAAATTAACTATGAATATTAATCAATCTTCCTTTATGTTTCTGTAGAAGAGAAAATCAAGACATATCGGAAATTACTTAGTTTTCAATGGAAAAAATAAATAAAATATTCTGAAACAACAAAATTTTTGGGATTATACATTGAATAACTTTCTTGGAAAAGCCATATTGGAAATCTTCGAAAAAAAATATCTCCTATAATTGGTATTCTGTTCAAAATTCGACATTACATTCCATTAAAATATCTAAAACTAATATATTTCGCCAAACTAGACAATCCAATAGTCTCGTCACACACAGAATAAATACAACCATTGGAAAAAAATCAATTTTATATAATGGAATTTTGATATTCAATGAAATACCGAAAAATTTGAAAAATATCATAGAAAAAAATCTTTTCAAAAAATATTTGAAGAAACATTTATTACAATGATGCCTTTGACAATCTTTTTTTTTTTTTCTGTTGCAATCATTTCTTCGTGAGTACTCACAATATCTTTACCATCGATTTGAAATGCGCAGAAACCAAGATCAAGACGAACAAGAAGCCAAACTTTGGGAATATTCCAAAAGATAAAAATAAAATGAAACCTTTCAAATGCTCTCAAAACAGAAATTCACCAAACAGTCCTTGATCCGGGATGAATTCCTCGAGTGAATAACACGTTTTCTCAACCATGAACTCATCCACTTCCCAAATCTCTCTCATTTTTAATGGTACCTGTTTGTTTATGTTTCTGTAGTGACTCAGGTTTGAAAACAGATGAAGGGCTTTCATGTGAGGTGACGAGTTTAATGCGATCTTATATTTTATTTGCCAAACGCACACTGATTCCGCACAAGAAATCTTTTGTTTTAGAATAGTTGGGGACGAAAATCCAGATATTGACTTAGCATACAGGTATATTTTATTTTCTGTGATATGTTGTTGTAGTTCATAGCTAAGATACAACATACCCAAGATAATAATTCCATAACGTAGGTACTTATGTATGAATAAAAAGTCCTGAAGGCGTTACTGAGTTAATTTATAAATAAAAATAATGAAAATAAACGTTTTTTGTCAATAATATGTAAGTACAGTAAGTGAAAGTCAGTAAATGGGTAACAAATAAACGTAAATTATCACGAAAGAATTGTTTATGTGACAGACATTTTCAAACTTCAGCTGAGGAAATGCAATACAGAACAATATTTTTTTTCACCTAAGTTCCGATTTGTCACCTAAATTCAGATTTGTCACCAATCTGCAATACCCTAATTATAATATCAACTCCTCATACATCAACCTCACTGAATCCTGATACACTCCTTATTGCATCTTGGCTGAACATTTAACTCATAATATGAAAGCAATTCATGATCCACTTGAGCTCATTCGATGGAGAAACGTATTTCACAGACACCAACATTTTCGAGATCAAATCAGTTATTTTTTAAATGAGAATATGGAATCGACGAAATAGCAGCAAATATTCTCCGAAATCTCCCAGAAACAGCATTATCAGAACTTGCAACTCTCATAAATGAGTCTTTCATATGTGGGAAATTTTCTCTCCTCCCGAAACAGTCGTTAGTTATCCTCATTTATTCATTAGATTTGAATAACCATCGACCTATTGCGCTAATACCCTCGCTGGCCAGAAATAATTGAAATACTGGTTATTAAAGTTGAAATGCTGGATTACTTGAGAGAGAATCAATTTCGATTTCAGTCGGGTAAGAGCACAGCAAATGATGTCCTTTTATAGTTCGTGGATTTGCTGTATTCAGGTTTTAATAAAGGAACAACTACCGCAGCAAATCTTGGTTCGATTGCGAAAATAACGAAATACTGCTGCAAAAGATGTTTCGATACGGCTTCATCAAGAGCAATTGAAACAAACAGTGTCTTGAAAACTTCACATATAAAACATGGTGTACAAGGATCAGCTCTTGAACCTCTTCCATTCCTATAGTCTAGTTCCTAAATTGTAGATAGTGACTCATCGGTTGTATGGTTCATAATTCATATAAAGTAGGTCAAAAAATAGAACAAGAAGATTTACTTTGCCACTTTCGTACATCCCCTCCACACTTTCAAATCCCGTAAAAACCAGAAAATGTACGATGAGTCACTATCAACAATTTGGGAACTAGACTATACTTATGTGAATGATATAATTACAGATGTTGAATAACGCTATTTGCTGATGACACCACCATTCTCTGTCAAGAAAAAAATGAAACGATCTAACACTCTAAGATGAAGCAGAATATCGGAGTCATTCAAATTTAGTTTGAATTAAATCTTTATCTCTTGATATATAAAAACAATATTCTGATATTACACTGCAACATCCCAAGCCTAGTTATCGATATTATCAACCAGGTTTCTGAGAATATTTACAGAAAATTTTTGGACAGTTTTAACAACCATTCAAATTTTGTCATTTTGTGTCATATGAAACAATTTCACCCAATCATGTCAACATTACCCTGATAATTGCATTCAATGCAATTATCCAAATAAATATAAAAATGTCACGTTTTGTCAAAGCGAATATTCAGAGTATAAATGCGCTAATCAAAGAAAATATTCCCAGAAATACAACTTACAGTCACAAATATATTTGAAAAATATTCATGGAATTTTGCAGCGAACGAAAATATGAATTAAGTGGATATAGAAGCTTAGAAGAATACTTATTGGCGTTGATACTTAAAGATTGGGCGGTCAGTATGAGAAAGAATGACGGGACCGAATTTAAAGAAGCACGGTGAAGACAATGCAAACTTTTGCAAGAGAAGTACTATAATGACTGTAATATCATGAATGATTCGTTTAACAATACAGTCCGAGATGCCCGCGGATCAATCAGGAAGAAACTACAAGCAGATCCATGTAAACGTAAGTTCACTTCAGTTTCGTTAAATTTGTCTGAAGTTAACAAAATAATATTGCTGTGGGATGGAAATACTCCTGAAAGGCTTATGCGTAAATTTTACCATATTGCTGCTGTAGAATTAGCACTGTAGAATGACTCTCCAACAAATCGCATTAAATACAATCCGGTGTTCAGTAAAACGTGCCAAGGTGGTTCTAAGAGCTGTACAAGTAGTAAATGGTTGGTTTCCAATAGCGAAAGACAAAGCTGCCCTGTACGTTTTTCTCATAAACTGATATCAAAACAAGGCGATAATATTACCTCACTACGATTGTTCTTGAAACCAAATCGACACTGGAAAAATTAAACTGGCAAATGGCACGATAATGTACCTATTGGAAGAAATACAGTAAATGGAGGGACTAAATCTGCTGCTGAGGCAATTGGCTTGAATGTAAAGGACAAATAGATTTTGGTGTAGAAGAACAACAATTGCTGAAAATTACTGGTCATAGCAATCAAAATTCTATGAAACCATATTTAACTCTCGATCAAGAACACCACAACAAGATCGTAAATATTATTGCCCACTCCGTTATTTTTCATGCATTTCGATTTGTAATAACATTCTCAACAACAAATCTCAGTTGGCTTCAAAGCTATCATTACAGCAGACATATTTTGTTTCACAAAATAAATGCGGCTAGCGGAATGGCTTTAAGATGGAAGTTATCGTTTTGTACATTAATACCAAATAGCTCAGTGGTGTCAATTGAGTCGTGCGACATGATGATCACGGGTTTCACGAGTTCACATCCCCGCGCAATTTTTTCTTTCTACTGTTTTGCTATTAGTAACAAAATATTGTCATTCGTACAAGTACCAAAATTGGGTGTTTGTTTGGACAATCATGAGGTTTCATTCGCCAAAACAAAGAAATTTTTTGTACTTTAGGAAGAAAGCTTTGATGTTGAGAATGGTATTACGAATCGAAATGCATGAAAAAATATAGGGTGTTCCATTGAAAGAAATGTAATTTTATGAAATATTCTTAAAACGCGACTGCCATTTTTTTTTCGGCATCGAGAAGGCCATCAAAAATGCTACTAGTTTGCCCATTTAACCGAATTCGTAGCATCAATAATAACGGAGTTGGCAATGGTGCCGAGTTAATTTGGAACACCCTGTATACTTATGCCAATAAAGCATATTTTGAGTTTGAATTGAATTGATGTTCGTGTCAAATATCTCTCTCACTCTCTGATAATCTTCTGGAATGTTGGTATTTTATCCACGCCTACCTCATTTTGCAAAGAAGCCAGACACTGATGGCCGATATATTAGAGCGTGAAGTCAGCCCTGAGAACTGTCGTGTTCGATGGCTCGTATTCAATCACGAATCACGGCGTTTACTGTCCTTTCGGTGACTAATCTCAAGCCATCACAAAGCGAACTTTCAACCCGAAACCCGACGATAGATCTTACCCGAATTGTTCATTTGTTTCATTCGAACAGATCAACTAGAGTTTAAACTGGAACTTTTAAAGTGATTTCATTAACATCATTCTGGAAAAGATTACAGAAACCCTAGCAGAATTTCATTACTTTGAAATTAGTCAGTTTAGGAGCTGAGAGTTTTTGTCATTATTTCAATTATGCAACAGTTTGAGTCAAGTATCAGCAATTAATTACATGGTGACAACGTATGTGCGCTAGAGTGCACAAGCCTGATGAAAATTAACGGTATCATATTCTATTGGGTGAAATGACGCAGGACTTCCATTGTCTGAATGGAGAGAAATGACCTGCCAGTGCAAATCACGTCGTTTCGACTGCAAGTAACTTTTATCGTCTTCAAGTGAATACTTAGGAGTGAAGTTGAAGAGTAAGTAACGGCGAGGCTAGTTCTTATTATTTCTAAAAGAAGGGATGGGACCACGCACCGAAAGCATTGAAAAAACATACGTGGCAAAAGAAATGGCTCTTTGTGCCTTCATCGACATAGAGAGTGCATTCGATAACACCTCACATGCCTCCGTAATCAGATCACTTAAGGAGAGAAATATCAATGCCTCATTAATCAGAGCGATATAAGCAATACTGAAAAGTAGAATCATTGTAGCGACCCTAGGGGTAGACACAGTCAGGATGACAGCACTGGTAGTAAAGCTACAAGAATCTTGGTTCACGACTCAATGTTATGTCGTCACCATTAGGGGCAGACAAGACGAAGTAATATCGGACCGCATGCAAGAAGCCATTAACACAATCAGAAGCTGGTGCACAAAGGGGTAACTCAATGTCAATCCTTGCAAAACAGTCCCGGTCCCATTCACCAGAAGGCGAAAGTACGAACTTGAAACCACAACCCTGAATGGGACCCAGCTAACATTTTTCGAAGAGTAAAATACCTGGGCGTTATAATCGACCAAAAACTGACATGGAAAAGACAAATCAACAACTTTCTCTCCAGGGCCATAGCGGCAAGCTAGACATGCCACAGAGTCTTCGGTAAGACATAGGGTCCGAAACCAAAAATGATCTATTGGTCATACCAAACGATCATTAAACATGGTTACCTACGCCTCATTGGTATGGTGGCAAAAAATGCAATAAATTTCAGCAGAAGTCAAGCTGCAGAAACTGGAGCGGCCTGGGAACCTGCGAATCTGGAAACAGGAGTAATATTTACATGTCCTACTGCAGCTCTAGAGGCAATGCTAAACCTTCCGCCATTGCACCTATGTGTAATGAAAGAAGTAGCAAATAGTGCCGTCAGACTGTACCAGACGATGAACTTAAGAGCAGAAAATCTGATAGGATATCTGAAGATTTTGGAACACATATCCCTAGAGCCGTGTCTAACCCGACAGATATCATGCCGTTCGTACGACTCAGGTTACAGGGGCATCAAAGGCAATGAGGAAACAAACTGCGTTGCCAAAGAAGGGACAAACACACTGCTTTCCGGATCAGAACCCTGAACCCTTCTGTGGACTCTCCGAAGCCCACTCAAAAGAAGAGTTTCGATTAAATGAAATCTCACCGGATTAAAGATAGGACAAAGAAATGCGTAAAGGCTAGTGAGCCTATCACCAAGAAAAGCTGAACAGCTTCTTGAGTTAGATGAAAAAGACTCGAAATTGGTAATGGGCACTGCCCTCTGGGGTATCACCTCAAAAAGGTGAGCAAATCGGAAAGTTACCGCTACTACGAGAACTTCGCGGAAACTGCAGAACATTTGCTTCGCGAATGCCCAGCGCTCTTTTGCAAGAGGCTGAAATTCTTGGAAGAGGCATTCGTAACGCCCTCCGACATCAGGAATTCCGCTCCTAGGAAACTGATAAACTCCGTAAGAAGTCTCAGAATCCCGGGTCTTGAATAGATAAAGGGGCACTCACAAAAGAGCCTGCAGGTTGAACAGCTTGTGAGGCTGCACAGCCTGCATAGCCTGCACAGCCTGCACAACCTCCCTTCAATCCACAATCAACGCACCTACCAATCTGTCAGCTAGATGCCATAAGCAAACTCTACGGAAGCCTGGCAAGGAAAAGACTGGAAGATAACCTGGAGGAGGGCACAGGTCTTGAGCGAAAGGCAGCTGGGCTTCAGGAAAGAAAGGTCAAATGGCGTGCCTTGCTCACACTGTATGTTAGAAATGACTTCAACTGCGCAGGATGGGAGCACATTATGACGGAATTACACAGCCGGAACATATCAAAATACCTTTTAAGGACAGAAGGATACTAGTCAGCAGAGGCACCGAGCTGGGGTCAGTCCTGGATTATACGATGAGGGGGCTGAGAATATAGCTGTTTCTGACTGCTAACATATAGGCTTTGCGGAGACAATGTTAACGCGACTACTGCTGAAAGTTGGAGGCTCACGCAGCCGAAAGAGAAAACTCCTTGCAAACTTCGTGAAGTCTAGCATTCAATACGGCGCTCCTATTTGGTACGGGGCCACACGGATCAGAAGGTACAGGGCTGGGAAGAAACCAAAGGAAGATGTTATTGAGGATCACATATGGATATGAAACAACTGAAGGTAATCGCAGGACAGGTTTCGATATGTTGTATCAGGGGGTTATTTTAGAAGGTAGATGGCGGTATAGATGCGGCAAAAGTGGAGGAGAGGGAGACAACCCCAACAGCGTGGCAAGCAGAGTGGAAGGAACAACCGCAGTAGCGCAACTGACCAAAAGATTGATACCATTGGCGGGGACGTAGTACGCCCTAAAGACTCGGGACGTGGACCACCATACTACGCAGATTCTGACGAGTAATGGGTGTTTTAGCCAGTATACCCACCGAATAAGGAAGTCAAATGATGAGGGATGCAGTTACTGTGGAATGCTGGACATCGCGAAGCACGCCATCAGCACGAATCCTAGATGGGGAAGGGAGAGGCATCTGATCCACACCAAGATCGGGCAAGTGATCACAATGGACAACTTCCTACGGATGGTGGAACACAGAAAGAAGAAGATGAAGATGTTTCATCTACAATAGTATGGAGACAGGCGAGCTGGAACACCAGAAGATAGCTCACGAAATGAACTGAATAAGAGACAAATACAAAGCTGGTTGAAGATGAGATGTGAAGCATGGAAGAAAACTTATCGAGGCGCATGTGAAGCATATCCCAATGGATCATTCCGCATGTATCAAACGTAGCAAAGAGAGTTTCAGTGGCCACACCACTTGTCTGAAGAGCCGGTCCCGGACTTTCAAAGGTCTATTTTCCCCTGAAAAAAAGTCATCTGATGTGGTATGGCGTTGGCGCGTAAAGTTTGTTGTTAATCGGGTGTGCGGGTCTTTGGCGAATAACGTTGGTAGTTGGCGGATCAGGGGTTTCCTCGCATTTCGAATCTCTATGCTTGGTCAGAATGAAAGCTGTCTCTTTGAGTTTTTTCTAGTACGTGTTCTTCTTTATAGGCGACTTCGAGTTCTGAACATTCTTTAAGACACGATCGGTTGTTTCTGAGTTTGAATTTTCTCCTCGTTGGGTACTTTTCATGTTTACATCCATTCTGATTTGTATTATCTGACTCTTTTGTCGAATTCTAGTTCTCACGAAATGATTCGAGTATTCATAAATTCTTTAGTATAAAATTACAATGTAAAGTAACAGAAAAGTAATCAATAAATATAAAACATCAAAAATTAATTGGCGCTCCGGGGCGACTTGATTGATTCCAGTGGCGCATTTGCTTTTTCAGCTGCAGGAAAACCCGGAAAAACCTGCATTACCACATCATCTGAAGATCTTGAAAAGTGTACATTCCAAATTTCTTTAAGATTTCTTCGATTCCTAGCCTAATTAATTGGTACACCACGAAATTGGAATAAAATATCATTCCATATCTCGGACAGCTGATAGTTGAACTACATTGTAAGATGATTTTTTTTGTTCAAGACCAGATGTAATACGAAAGCTACTCGGACTGAACGGGCTCTTCCATACGAGCAGTTATTAACTCAAAGCATTAATGAACGGAAACACTCCAGTTCTAAATTAATATGCATGTTAAGATAGACTTAAAAAATGTCGATTCGGCTCTTCTAAAGTTTAAATATATAACTCTGGACCGTGAGATCCTTTCGTCACATACGAACTACTAAATCATCACTACATTTGGGACTACAAATGAAATTACTCGTGGGCGGTACACAGATTATCTAGTACCAGAAAACGATTAATTATGGGATTGACTAACGACAAGGGTCAGAGAGGCGCGAATTCGGTGGATGTGACTGCTTCCCCAGGATCTATGATTTTGATTATATATTTGTGTTAAAAGAAAAATATTGCGATTAGTTTTTGTATATTTATGTTTTTTTCGTTGTTCACTCTCTCTCTCTCTCTCTCTCGCTCTCTCCCATGACACAATCTGACAGATTCATCTGGCATGTTGGAATATTTTGACTAGTTCCATTTCCGAAATCTTCCGTTTGTATACCAAAAGCTTTCATTAAACAAATAAGCTTGACCTATGTTCTTGCAGAATTTTCATGCCAATGTTTCTCGTGAACTCACTGATTGAAAAAGCTCTTCCGTTTTTCTTTCGTTGAATAAAATCGTCAAGAATTTATATAATCATTATTTCGTTTAGCTCTGTTTTCCAAAGGATGTATTTAAATGCCCCTTTATTCTCCTGCATCGTGACAATTCCACAGTATGTAATTGAAGATTATTTCTTTTCGACCGTATCAACCTCGCATCGCTCTGTCGTGAAAATGGCAACGAACCCCTTATCGTGCATTGTCGTTCAAACAAAAGAATTGGAAAGGACAATACAACCAACATGCCAACTGTCGTCTATCACTTAAGCTCGCGTCTTAGTGGTGGTAAAGCTCTACAACGAGAGCTAAGAATGTGTTTCAATAAAAGAAAGCATGGCCATATTCCATTGGGTTTAATAAAAAGGGCTCGACCTGCTGGACGTTAGAGTCCATTATGTCTCGCCTTGTGAGACGAACAGGACGACTTCCTGGATTACAAATCTTATTATTTCTGCTGTTAGATGAGCTTAATGTTCACACGCAATGCAATTCAAGTTTCGTTAGACAGAACTTCGTCATTAATTTTAATTTGATGATGATAGTAATATTAATTTGTGGTTTGAGACCAAATGAGATAGAATCGTATGTGGATACAGTACATTGTGTCACAAGGGCAGAAAATGAGCTTAAGCGGCCTGAGGCTATTAGCTGCACGAGCTAGCGGAGCTAAGCAAGGACAGCTAATAACTGAGGGATGCCAAAAGGTTTTCCGCGCGTTTTTCGCCTGCCAAAAGAAAAACAAAAAAATGGAAAAAATAACAAAAATCTTCAATTCTATCAATACAGACATAATTCAATGAGAAACTACAGTAATAAGAAAAGTTCGAATTAACTTATCACTTATAATATCCCAAGGCTATTGATAATTTCGAAATGTCGTATACTTTCGAAAGCGAGTTGCTTGGTAACAGCCCGACGCCGAAGGCGGAGGGCTGATACTTTAAAGCAACTCACTTGAGAAAAGTTAAGACAAATTTTGAGAATTTATTAATTGCCGAGGGATATTCAGTACGAAAATTTTGTCATAGAATTGTCACTTATAATTATATCGATCGACTCATTTTGGATATATCCATATCTACTCGAAGGGACTGACATTTTGAAAATTTAATTGAGTAAACGTCAAACTATGTCATAACATAACCATGGTGACTCGATTGTTCAATAGTGATAATTTATCGAGGCACTCATCAGTTTGTCTGATTGGCTATTTAATAATAATAATAATAATAATAATCGTCTTCATTATTTCCAAAAAACAGAGAAAAAAAATACATTGGCATAATGAGAAAATTCATGAAAATAAAGGGCGAAGTTTATTTTTTGGTGTGCTAACACAGACTTAAGAGATGTCTTTTATAGTGCATTCTGAAATTATCAGCTGTTTGTGTCATTATTTCATTCAATACCAGATTGCATAGCGAGTATACCGTGTAAATGAAAGACCGTCTGAAATATTCCGTTTTGAAAGGTGGTATAGTCAATAGCCCCTTATTTCTGATATTCAAGTTATGCACGTCTGTACGATATGTTACTTTGTTATACCGATAGGGGGGTAATTTTTTTCACAACAATTTTTCTAAAGAGAAAAACAGTATGGAATATCCTTCTATTGTCCATATTCAGCCATCCAATTTCACGTAGTTTGTGGGAAATACTTTGCCGTCTTCTGATGACATAGATCAAACGAAGACAAGAATTTTGCACTTTTTGAATTTTTCTCTTGTAGAGGGTAGTTAAATTTGGGCCATAGAGAGGATCAGCGTAATTGAATACCGAAAGAACCAGTGCTTCACACAATAGCTTCTTGGTATGGATGGGTAGCAAATGGCGGTTACCGTAAATTGTTTTAAGGCTGCTGTAAGCTCGTTGTTACAATTTATTTATGTTTTTCAAATTTTAAATCAGGGTCCGTAATCACTTCCGTTACCATCACGAGTTGCTCATCATTTATATGGACATTGATGGGACTTGAAATTTTTTACAAAGCTGCCTACTACCGAACAACATGAACTTAGATTTTGTAGTATTGATGTCAAGGCAATGTTCGGTAGCGGCTCTCACAAATGAATCAAGATCTTTATTAATATCTGGAGAGAAACTGAGGTAAAGTTGAGTATCATCTGCATGAAGGTGAACATAGCATATTTGAATATTCTTCAAGAGATGGAACGAGTGTATTAAAAATAAAAGTGGGCCAAGAATAGACCCTTGAGGTACACCTGATTTAAGTTTCAGGTAATTAGAACTTAGGTTATCCAAGCATACTTTCTGTTGCCTATTCTTGAGATAGGCATCCATTATAAATAGTGAATTTTCTGAAAAATTTATATAATGTAGGATATTCAAAAGCAAGTTGTGATTAATTGTATCAAAGGTTCGGCTGGAGTCTAGTAAGACTAGCAGTGTGTACTGTACCTGATCAGAAGCCCTAAGAATGTCATCTGTGATGTGGAGCGATGCTGTTGTAAAACTGAAGTCCTTATATACGGAAACCAGACTGTATCGACGGCAACAAGGAATGATTAGATGGTTTTTAATCTGTACCTCCATGGCCCTCTCCAAAACTTTAGATAATGTTGGTAAAACGCTGAGAGCTCGTAAATCCTTAAAGTCTTTTGGTGCCCGTCGTTTGGGTAAAACCCTAATAAGAGCTTTCTTCCACAAATCTGGAAACACATTTTGTTTAAGGCAAAAGTTTATAATATGGGTGATACAAGGCACTATATGAGGACAACATAGTTTTATCAGTTCTACATTGAGCCCATCACATCCCTTTGCATTAGTGTTTATGTTGCAAACAGTTTTATAAAAAAAAGGCATTAACATCTTCAAAGTGAAAGGTGGGGTTATTGAGGCTATTTGTCTTATAGAAGTTCATGACTCTCTCAGGTGGCTCATTGGAAGAAATGGATTCAATGAAAAACCTATTTATATTAATTCAGGATTTCAGGATTTCTGGGATATCAACATTTTTTTCTGGAGTGAACGTGTTGGCCTTCAAATCACGCCACATATCCTTGGGGGTATTATTATCAAATTGGTGGATAAAATAAGCTATCTTTTCTCTTCTGATGGATTGATTCGTGAAGTTAGGTAATTCTCTATAGACTTGTAAGTGTGCCTCAGATTTAGATCTGGTCACTTGGTCACTAATAAGTAGATATGACACCATAATGGATGGTAATACCATAATGAAATGGTATTTAGTAGGTACACTGGAGTTATCTAGATTAACTCTTCAATTGTGTATTAGGCTGCTGTTCTTGGTTTGTCAGGATCTGTAGGGAATAGTATATTACAGTTCGATTATTTTATCTTCACCCATGCGTCATCAATTATTTATGATCAAAGAAATCACACACCCCCCTATCGAACATCTCTTTCTAACAACCGCTATAAGCGACTCAAAATTCGTTAACATTTGTCTTCTAAGCTAAGAATTATGGTATTGTGATGATGACGCACGGGTAAAGATAAAATAATCGAACTGTACACACCGTGAGATCAGTTAGTTAACCGAGACGCAAAGCGTCGAGGTTAGCTATGATCTCGAGACAGGAATGAAACTTCCCACCGTGGTTTGTATACTATTTCATATTTCGATCAAAATTAATAAATCTCTGTTTCGTTCTGAACATTCCTAAAATATTACATTTAACGACAAATTACCAAGAACGCGGTTTTCTCAAAATAATCAAGTAGATATATTGTTGCCGTGACTACGGGGTATACAATTGCCACCAATATAAATCAATAAATGTCAGATGAAGTCGGATATTGAATTCGCGAATAATAAACTGAAAAACATGTCTTCCGACGAAGAATTTATGGATTGTACCCCACCAGAAGTACGACAGGCTGCTCACGCAGCAGTCCAGGGCTTGGTGCCAGAAAAAAGAATAGATAGAATAGATGAAATGAAGGAGGGAAATGAGGGCGGGAAGTGAGGGCGGGAAGTTAGGTCGGGAAATAGAGGTGTGTAATGTGACATTTCCTAATTTTAAATGATTTTAGTAATGACAGCATTACATACCGGGTGGCTACGGAAGTATTGCCTACGGAATATCTCAGTTATTGTATGAAGTAGGTTTGTGAAATTTGGAGCGTCGATTTAATGACATAAGAGCTAGAATTTGAGCATATTGACATGTCGAAGTTAACTTCCGGTCTGACCGGAAGTAACATCAACTTTCTTATTTTAAATGGAAACCCTATTTTTTTTTCTTTTCGCTTTATTCAGCATTCAATTCCCTCTCTAATGACATATCACAAGTTGGTATCTAACCAGAAACTAGACCAGAAAAAAATTATTATTGAAATTCACCGAGTAGGCCGTGGAAGCAAAATGAAAGCCAAAAATTAAAAAGTTGGCTATGGAAACCATACGTCACTTGATAACAGTTGCTACTACTGTGATATTTTATTTTCATTCGTCGGCGTTATAAAAAGCCGCCAAAAAAAATATTGGAAAAAATGGGAAAAAAACAATACTCTGTAGGTCCATAACTTAAATAGGAACTTACAACTTTTTCTTGCCTGTACTATTCAGCATAACCATTCCTTTCTAATGATATAATAGAAAGTAATTTTTTGAAATGAAATACCAAAAAATCCAATTATTATTCTTCAAATATCAAAACAGATTATCGCCATACGCAAAAATAACATTAAAAATAATGTGGAATGATAAATTATATCCTGTAGGTTCTAGGTTAAATAGGAACATAAACGTACTTGGTCTGTGCCATCGTCCATAGATATTCTAATATCTACCTATGGACGATGTTTGTGCTATTCAGAATAATCATTCCATTGCAATAATCATTCGAACCAAAATATTAACAAGTAGGCTGATTAAGATGTATTTTGGAATGAAACAAAAAAGAAACGAGAGCTCTCATGAACGCTGCTATCCATATTATTTTGACGTTCGAAGTAGTGTTTTTGATTCTGCCATTTTAAAAGGGTTTCGAAATCGAAATCAGTTAGTGGAATATTCAAAAAATGCCCCGTTATTCACGAACCGAACAAATTGACATGCTTCTCATTTATGGTAAATGTTTAAAAAATTCTTATGCGGCTGAACGATTGTATTTAGAGCGATATCCAGGGAGGCAGCAACCGTCAAGAAGGTATTTCCAGTGGCTTGAAGAAAAATTAAGAACTGAGCCTGATGTTCACGAAGACCAAGAAGCATTTGTTATTAATGAGGAAACTGAAATTAATGTATTAGCTTTAGTACAATTTCCTCAAGGCAGATTGGCGCCGAATTAGCTATAAGTAAGGACTCTGCTAGGAAAATTTTGAAAAAACATCGATTTAAATCCTTCAAGTATCAGTTGCATCAACATTTGTATGAAAATGACGGTGAAAGGCGCCTGGAATATTGTAATTGGTTTCTTCGACAAAATGCTGAGAATCACCTATTTAACTATTATATCTTGTTTACGGACGAGTCAAGATTTACCAACAATGGATTATTTAACAGGAATAATACAAGGTAGGTACTGTACTTTATTTGGATTATTGTCGATAGTCGAAGTGTAAAGTGCGAAAAGTGTGAATGGTCTTTTGTTTCAGGTACTGGGCGATAGAAAACGAGCACCGGTTTCGACAAGGTGGCTTCCAGGAGAGATTTGGTGTGAATGTTTGGGCAGGAATAGTTGGAACTCATATTGTTGGCCCCATTCTTTTTCAAGGCCAACTAACCGGAGAGAGATACTTTAATTTTTTAACGAATGAAATTTCGGAATTCATTAACAACCTACCAGCGGAAATAACTGAGAGAATGTACTTCCAGCAAGATGGCGCCCCTCCGCATAATTCAAGAATAGCGAGAAATTATCTTCAAAATCGCTTTCAAGAGAGACTTATAACAACCCATGGTCCAGTCAGGTGGCCACCAAGGTCACGTGATCTTACTCCGTGCGACTTTTTTCTATGGGGGCATCTTAAAAATAGGGTGTATTCCACACAGCCTACAACTCTACATGAGCTAGAAATAAAAATTCGTAGAGCTTTCCAAGATATCACGCCCCAAATGTTGAGAAACGTTTTACATGAAAATATCATCACCAGAGTCAATAAATGTATTGACGCTGAGGGAATGCATTTCGAACATTTGTTTTGAATAATCCTATCAATTTGAATTTTTTTTTTTTCGATAAATCTGTTTTGTTATTTGAAGAATAATAATTGGATTTTTTTGTATTTCATTTCAAAAAATTACTTTCTATTATATCATTAGAAAGGAATGGTTATACTGAATAGTACAGGCAAGAAAAAGTTGTATGTTCCTATTTAAGTTATGGACCTACAGAGTATTGTTTTTTTCCCAATTTTTCCAATATTTTTTTTGGCGGCTTTTTATAACGCCGACGAATGAAAATAAAATATCACTGTAGTAGCAACTGTTATCAAGTGACGTATGGTTTCCATAGCCAACTTTTCAATTTTTGCCTTTCATTTTGCTTCCACGGCCTACTCGGTGAATTTCAATAACAATTTTTTTCTGATCTAGTTTCTGGTTAGATACCAACTTGTAATATGTCATTAGAAAGGGAATTGAATGCTGAATAAAGCGAAAAGAAAAAAATAGGGTTTCCATTTAAAATAAGAAAGTTGATGTTACTTCCGGTCAGACCGGAAGTTAACTTCGACATGTCAATATGCTCAAATTCTAGTTCTTATGTCATTATATCGACGCTCCAAATTTCACAAACCTACTTCATACAATAACTGAGATATTCCGTAGGCAATACTTCCGTAGCCACCCGGTATATGGTTGTGAATAAATGTTTTTCTTATTCGATATGCATTCCTCTATCCCTCAACATATCCTTCTGCAACTGCAGAAGAGCGCCAACCTCCATGCTTCTTCAGTGTTACCAAATCACTCTCATAATTAACTAGAAGGGTTGCAGAGGCATGGAGTCATCAATAATATCCTATGTATCTACTAGGTTCAGGCAGTTTAGGATAAATGGCTGTTTTTCCTGAATTGTGCTGAATGCGGTTTTTTCGATCGGTTATAGTTATTATCATTCTTTTAATGAATAAATAGGCAATTATGAGGACTGTGTTGTATACTTTGAGTAGATACAATCCATCGAATGTTCAACTGTGTCAATGTTCATATTTGACCATTAGTTTTGGCGACAAGCTGCGTATGAGAGAAATCAACAATCCAACATTGATGGAAAAATTAAATTAGTTTATCTTAAATAATTTATTTTACGTTATCACAAGATAATCAGAATCATCTGCTTCCTTGAAAAGCTTAATGCATATTATTCTTGAGTAAAAATTTGGTCTTTTTGGGCGGGTAATTTACAGAATTATATTTCAAAAATGCTTCGACTTCATGAAAATTATTAAATTGATTTTTTTTTCACTGAAAATTCAGACCATTGTGTAACTACATTAACAATCAATGATTTTTTCGATAAATAAGCAATTGATACATTTTCTGTTAGTTTTTTTTTATTTTTTCACTCTTTTCCTGTTGTTAAACAATTTATAGTACTTTTCGTACCAGTGTCTTGACTTTGTAGTCAACAAATTTAGAGAAACATTGCTTCTTTTTGAAAGTGGGGTATTCGTAAATTATTCATTACTCTCTGAATTACCATTCATTTTTATCTCATTATTTTATAGTTTTGTTCTCTTGATTCCAGACATTGATTTACAATGACGTTTGATGAACATTTTTGTGAAACGTCGAAGTACACAAGAATTCGTTATGGAGACCATTTCTTGCGATCCAGGAAAAAATTATTCCCAGTTATACAAATCACACTTGGAGACTGGGGATTCAATATAAGGGGCCAATATGGAAAATGAAGTTATCGAAGAAGATTATAAGGAGTCAGTTATCAAATAGACATAGAATACCACTGCAAAAATGGCTCAAGACAAATTTTATAACGGATTTGGATTAAGAATTATATAACGGATGTTCGCTTGCAAAAAATTGGCGTTGCAAGAAACACCAAAAGAAGAATCTCATAAGAACAATCTGGGGAAAGAAAAATTAGTTCTAAGAAAGAAGGAATTTAGGTAATGAACAAAATCTCTACTTTTAAAAATGCTACAAACCAAAACAAATACATGTCGGTTCCATACCACCAATATAACAAGAACTTTGGTAAATTTTTCAAGGAAGGCATGAGGGTGACATTTTAAACTAAAAAGTCTGTAATTTACCAAATTTGAGGTAATAGTACGAGAACTCTCGTACAAAAGTTAGATATCTGAAGTGATAACAAGCAAGGTGTAACTTTGTATACTGTTTAAATGTGCCAAATCTGATAAGATGTCGCAGAGGTAAGATTTCCTTTGTCATCAAATCGACATACATGGAGAGTCGAACTGCTGAAGATCCTTATTGATTTTGTCGGACGATGGTGATTTTCCTAGAAAAATCAGATTGCCATCTGTCGCCAACCTAAGTAGTGATATCGACACGTTTAGAGTGGTGGACAACCTAGAAGTACCAACCATTTTTGTTTGATTTTTCTAGGAGAATACAATGGCACCATTGTTCGACAAAATTAATAAGGATATTCAGCAGTCCGACGCTCCAAAGATGTCGATTTGGCGACACAGGAAACTCACCACTTTCAATGTTTTCTCTCTGCGACATCTTGTCAAACTCGACACACTTAAACAGTATACAAAATTACAACTTGCTGGTTATTACTTCCGATTTTATGTAAAAGGTACAAATTACACTGTCTGTGTTCGAGTTTTCAGGGGAATTTGTAGTATGGACAGATCTAAGGAAAAAAAGGGATGTAGAACATTTAGCACATCTGAAATAAGGAAAAATGAAAGAAATGAGCTATCGCCCATCATGTTTTGCAACAAAATCATTCTTTAAACTTCAGTTAATTGATATCAGTTACTGTTTCCTGTTGAACGAGTAACTTTGGGAAAGATTTAGTGTGGTACTGAGATTCAAAGCGTTCTATATGGACAAAATTTCCATCAACGATTAGAATTCAAAGTCAGAAAGAGGAGAAATCCCTAACCACCCATTAGACACAAACCGAATGCAGCATGACTACTAATCAAGCTTCATATCAGAATTCATGGAACCGTTAAATGAGATTTTTTATCGTGTCTTTGCAATATTGCTCTCAATAACTTCACGAAGTACGCGTGTGTTCATTATGGAGCAGTGCTGCAGATTCCTTTCATATTCGCTCGGTTCAAAAGGAGTTATTTCGTTGAACATATCAGGTGTGGTTCCTCCATCGTTTGATTTATACATAATAAGTGATGAGTGAAAATAATAGGAAACAGGTATTTCCTGTAGATATTGATTTATGCATTTTTGAGTAACTATTTTGTCGGAACTTTTCACATAGAAAATACAATGATACCAAACTATACCCTCCAAACAGAAATCAGAATTTTTTTGAAATAGAAATAACATTATCACCCACCGCTACTTTGAAAATATTCATGGATGTAAAATATGGCATGGTCCATACATAGTGATTCAAAACTACAGTTACATCTACATACTCTTCAGTTTGCAGAAACTGTACCTATTAGAAGAAATCTCTTAATAGCTCAGAATATTGTTAGGAAATTAAAAAAAAAGGGGCTACTCCGCTGTTGATTACCGACCATCAAGCGTAACTCATTTGCATAACAAATAAACACATGGAATTATTTCGATGTTTTTCTGTACTAATCAATCAGGAGAACGAAAGAATCCCGAAAAATCTACTCTGCTCGAATTGAGTATACAAGGTGTCAGGTAAACCATGGTTCATACTGTGGCTGGTGAAACAAGTCCATAACCTATCAGAAAACCACAACTTGACCTCAGTAAAAACCTCACGGTTTTCGAGATACTGGAAGTTTTATAAAAATAATTATTTCCTGTCTCAGATCATTCTTTTATGTTCCAAGCAATTAAGGAGCGTTTCATGTTAATTCTTATTTTTGATTAATATTACTGAACAGTAGTTGAAACAAACGCAAAAGGCAGATTTTCGATACCTGTCCTTTGGGGTCTACAAAAAAAGTTATTCTCCGATTTGGATCCTTCAGTATTTCTATTATGAAACTTTGAACTTCTTTTGTGACAAATTAATCTCCTACGAAAACCTGGATATTGGCCTCAAAAACTTGATCGTTTTGTCCAGAGTCCGAAAGGGTATAGAAGTTGAAAACCGAGGTCAAGTTGTGGTTTTCTAATTGGTTATGTGAGTGGGTTGAAAGAAATTGTCTGTGTCCTAATATTGAAAAATTGGTATTAACTATTTTTGAAACTGGTCATTCTCAGGTTGAAACACCCAATGTTATTGCTCTGGACAACACAGATCTCATGTAGCGACACTACTAAGCTTTCACTGTAATGCGAAACGACATAACAGCTTGTCCTCAAAAATTGCTAAAAAATACTATACATCAATGCATCAAGAATTATATTTTGATCGTATAGGTATTCAAACTTGAAGTAAGGTATAATACAATACATATGCTCATAGAATTTTTGTGTTACAAAACAGGACGGTCCGTGCCATGTTAAGAATTGGACCATTTGACCCAAGCAGAGATCACTTCACATGAAAAACAGATTGCTTTATTCCAAACATTCATCCAGTCTTTATCAAAGCAGTCTATTTGCAAAGTATTCAACACGACCTTAAGCTATACAGGACTCGAGAAATTATCGTACGTTCAGCAGGAAGGTGAAATATTTATAACTGAAAAAAAGTCCTACTATTCTTCAGGATAATTTTATAGTGGTTTCTTATGTGAAAGTGATAATTCCTTTGTATTTTCAATTATTTTGTTTTGTTCATACCTATATATCTTTGTTTGTTTATTCATAAGCTACTTTATTATTTATTCAATGAAATACCTATACATTTATGTAATTATCTACGGAAAAGCATGGGCATGATATTAGTCTACTGTAAAGTAATGTTGCTGCATTACAATCTTCCGTGACTGAAAGTAAATGAAATGTTTCGTTGATAAATTATGACAGTCAGATAAAATTGTCGTGAGAAAGTATCACGTGCTAAGTATTGTTCTGTAATGAAAAGAGATTTTGGAAGGCATTGATGTGCATTTATTCCTACTTCATTTTCACTCGCTGGAAAGCTCTATTTTGGGAGGCCAACCAACGATCTAACGCAATATTGACATTCACCACTCAATAAGTGACTGTGAGAGTTTCGGAAGTTTGCTGAGTGGTGTTTGGATATCTACAATACATACCGGGTGGTTCGTTTGAGACGCAGAGTCTTACTACAGTTTTGAATCAACTCCATAATATTTCTTACCAAATATTTTCGTTCAAAAGATCGATGATGGTACCTGACGGAAGGACGGACGGACGGACGGACGGACGGACGGAAGGACGGATGGACGGATGGACGGATGGACGGATGGACGGATGGACGGATGGACGGATGGACGGATGGACGGATGGACGGATGGACGGATGGACGGATGGACGGATGGACGGATGGACGGATGGACGGATGGACGGATGGACGGATGGACGGATGGACGGATGGACGGATGGACGGATGGACGGATGGACGGATGGACGGATGGACGGATGGACGGATGGACGGATGGACGGATGGACGGATGGACGGATGGACGGATGGACGGATGGACGGATGGACGGATGGACGGATGGACGGATGGACGGATGGACGGATGGACGGATGGACGGATGGACGGATGGACGGATGGACGGATGGACGGATGGACGGATGGACGGATGGACGGATGGACGGATGGACGGATGGACGGATGGACGGATGGACGGATGGACGGATGGACGGATGGACGGATGGACGGATGGACGGATGGACGGATGGACGGATGGACGGATGGACGGATGGACGGATGGACGGATGGACGGATGGACGGATGGACGGATGGACGGATGGACGGATGGACGGATGGACGGATGGACGGATGGACGGATGGACGGATGGACGGATGGACGGATGGACGGATGGACGGATGGACGGATGGACGGATGGACGGATGGACGGATGGACGGATGGACGGATGGACGGATGGACGGATGGACGGATGGACGGATGGACGGATGGACGTATGGACGGATGGACGGATGGACGGATGGACGGATGGACGGATGGACGGATGGACGGATGGACGGATGGACGGATGGACGGATGGACGGATGGACGGATGGACGGATGGACGGATGGACGGATGGACGGATGGACGGATGGACGGATGGACGGATGGACGGATGGACGGATGGACGGAAGGACGGATGGACGGATGGACGGATGGACGGATGGACGGATGGACGGATGGACGGATGGACGGATGGACGGATGGACGGATGGACGGATGGACGGATGGACGGATGGACGGATGGACGGATGGACGGATGGACGGATGGACGGATGGACGGATGGACGGATGGACGGATGGACGGATGGACGGATGGACGGATGGACGGATGGACGGATGGACGGATGGACGGATGGACGGATGGACGGATGGACGGATGGACGGATGGACGGATGGACGGATGGACGGATGGACGGATGGACGGATGGACGGATGGACGGATGGACGGATGGACGGATGGACGGATGGACGGATGGACGGATGGACGGATGGACGGATGGACGGATGGACGGATGGACGGATGGACGGATGGACGGATGGACGGATGGACGGATGGACGGATGGACGGATGGACGGATGGACGGATGGACGGATGGACTGATGGACGGATGGACGGGTGGACGGATGGACGGATGGACGGATGGACGGATGGACGGATGGACGGATGGACGGATGGACGGATGGACGGATGGACGGATGGACGGATGGACGGATGGACGGATGGACGGATGGACGGATGGACGGATGGACGGATGGACGGATGGACGGATGGACGGATGGACGGATGGACGGATGGATGGATGGATGGACGGATGGATAGATGCCTCTTACACCAAGATAGCACAATTTTTTGATTAAAGCAACATGAGAGACGCAGTCGAAGGCTCTCGAGGCTCTCGAGGCACATAAAGTGATCCCAACATCCATGCCTTCTTCAAGTCCTCCGACAATATCACTAGCGATTTTGTGAATAGCCTGGGTTGTACTGCATTTACTTCTGAACCCAAACTGATGGCAATCAAGATATTTATTCAATTCGAAGTATTTCGTAAGCCTTTCCTTTGATATCATTTCAAAAATCTTTGAAACTTTCGAAATGATAGATATTGGTCGATAATTTGCCGCATGTGATGTCTCTCTTTTTAAATATTGGTATTACTTTAGTGATATTCAACTGTCCTTTACCCGCACAGGCAGTGCCGTTAGGAAATATCATCATTGAATCGGACAGCAATTTAAGGCGCTGTGGCTTGGGGCATTTTTCGTCAGTCAGTCACTCTTCAGCTCTACAACAACAAAAAAGTTATTGAACGACTCGTAGTAAAAGCCCAATTGGGAGGTCCCATTCGTGAATTTCCTGGTAGGCCTCCTTGTCAGCAATCCGAAGCTGAATATGTTTCGAACTTCTCACCTGCCATCATTGCTTTGATAGACTTATCCTCATCCCACACAACCATAATGAAAGCAAAGAAGTATTTGTTGGGTTGGGCAAGAATGTTGTCTGTCTTATTCTAGCTCTGATGACAGGCAAGGACACTAAAACATGCCAAGTAGGTATGTAGGTGATCATTTCTAACCAAATGAAGGGTACCATTCAATGCTTGATAGTATCCCTCAGGAAACATTGCACCAATTAGATGTCAGAAGCAATAGTTGTTTTCTGTCAGATATTTGCCTCATATTGTTCACTTCGTGGAAATGAGTGTAGAGAAGGGTGTTTATACTTCGTCAAAAATATGTGCTCCGGCAGAATTTTCGAACTTTGGTCGAATTTATACACTTAAGTGTTTCAACCGATAACAGTTTCACTTATTCAGAATCAATAAACTGAACATCGTAACGAAACTACTCTTTTGATGTGGTGGAAAAATGTTGGTTTTGGATTAAATTGAATACGCACATTTTAGAATCAAGCGTTTCCGCAATATCACCAAGTCATTTCAAGTTTGTCATTATATGAATGAAGCTTCTATTATCGATAGGAACATGCTCAGGGTTTCACTCAACCATAGCAAACCGAATCTCGATTTTCCTATCGACAACTGAATTACAAACTTCCTTTGGAGAAACTTTCAGCACTTGAGACCTGCAAGTGTCTGGATATCTATTGGAGGCGAACTTGGTAAACTTCGGAATTTTATTTTCAAACATTTATAACGTAACTTCCCGGAAGGCTTTATTGAGATTCGAAAGTTCCCGGAACTTGCCCTTTGTTTTTTATCAAATTATTTTTTCGTCCTCAAAATCACATTCCATCTAGAAAATTAAAACAGGTGTGGAAAAGTGGTAGTTGATTCGGTTGACATGAACATTTTACCGTAAAATATGCCACCCGAAGAATCACTCAAGATTCTATGAATGGAAACCTCGAAATTCAAATAAATAATAAATTCAGTTCCTATAAACTCATTTAAGTGGATTTCAAATACTATGCCCTTCAAAATCTTGAAAATCGAATATTTTCAATAAAAAACTTTTCTATTAAAAGTCCCACGAAATGCTTCCTTCTTAATATCGACATTTTTCCAGACGCTCATCTACCTAATTCAACAATTACACCAAAAGCAACCGGAAACTTCCCAAAATTCAACTTTCTTATTACCAAAAAACAATTTTTTCAATAAATTTTCGCTGCTGTTTTTAAAATATAAGAAAAAAACTTCCTCTTCATTTTAGTGTATTCTTATCTTTAGTTGCAAACGAAATGAACTTACCGCTGATATTCGAGCAAGTTAGGTTATTTATATACAATAAAAATAATATGGTTTCCAAAACAGAGCCTTGCGGAACTCTAATGATCAATTTTTTTCAGATACTGCTCCTGAAATGTTCACATACCTTTTCACATACCTATTGTTCCCGGTCTTTCAAGTAAGATGTCATCCTCTCATTAGATATTATGACCAATTGTAGTCTAAAAGGATTGCATTCAAGGTTACTTCAAATTAGGAGGCATTTTTTATAACTTTTATTCGGAAAATTCATGTTTGTAAATAGTCGAATTTTAAGATTCAGAACAACATAATTAAAAAAGTAATTGAGACCCCTTCGAATTTTCTCTGGATTCGAAGTTGACAAAACTACGTACGATAAATAACTTTTTTTTATTTTAAGGCGGGGCCCGATAAACTTACCTTCATCGAAACTATTTCAAAATTCGGTAGAGATAAACACAAATTTATCAATAAAAACACACACAAAATACCTTCTTCTTTTTGACGAGACTTGTTTTAGTCAACCTAATTTCACAATTACAGGCACCAAAAACAACCGTTTTTCACGAAAATTCGACCTTTTATAATCACAAACATAACCCCCTTTTTCTCAGTAATTTTCAGTGCCGGGTGACTTGGAATATGCGCCGGAGGCGTGTATCGCTTTTGGAAATTTTTAGAATGAGAATGCAGTGAACATATGCTTCCCTTTAATTTATATGTTTTTATTTTTCAAATTGTTATTAATCGTCACGATGGAGGAAATTAAACAATTGAACATATAAATTAAGGGAAAGTAAATATTTGCGCATATCTAAATTTAAATAGTCGACCGCGCATATTCCTAGTGACCAACCTACCGTAACAAAATAACTAAGAAAAAGGAGGTTATGGTTGTGATTAAAAAACGACGAAATTTTATGTGAAACGACTGTTTTTGGTGTTGTGATTGTGAACTTAGGTAGATTAGCTTTTGAAAAAATTGGTGTCAAAAAGAAGGCATTTTATATGATTTTTTATTGAAAAATTTTTGTTTAAAATTTTCAAAATTTGGAAGGGTATATCTCGAAATGTAGATGAGGCCCTCTCTATTTCCATTCGAATATTCGTGTTCAGAAGATGAAACTACGTGAGTTAATCCATTTTTTTCAATTTTAAGTTGCCTTTGCCAAAAATTGAACAAGTTGAACAATGTAGAATTGATATAGTTTATACTCGATGAATTAATATTAAGTAAATGAGAATGTAAAATTACAATTGTGAAAAATGTAGAATGAATTCAGTAAAATGTTTTTGATAGAATATTCTCTTACCTTAATTTATCTAAGCGTAATCCATTTCTGCATTTACAAAACCAAGAACCATATCACAAAACTTCTCATCAACCAGTGAAATACCAAATCCCAGGACATAATTAAAGTCCATTAGGCTATCAGAAACAAATTTGAAACCAGACCTGTTAAACAAAAATAACAAATTAGGTAAAATCTTATTACTTCAAAATTTCAATCGCTTCAAATAATTGATCACACTGTATATCAAATGCCAATTGCCAACTGACAGTTGGGAATTTCTGTTCGAAAATATGAAAATTGTACCAAAACATTATAAGTTGGAGAAGAGT
This sequence comes from Chrysolina americana, assembly GCA_958502065.1. NCBI lineage: Eukaryota > Metazoa > Arthropoda > Insecta > Coleoptera > Chrysomelidae > Chrysolina > Chrysolina americana. Next base: position 77,501,526 of record OY293414.1, read on the forward strand.
GAGGATTATAATTTCCTTCGTAAATAAGTTTGTTCCAATAATGAAAGTCATTATTAAAATAAGTTACTGATTAGTTTGAACGAAAGTGATCAATGAAAACGACCTGTTATTTTAAATATAAAATCACTGTACAGGAGTTAGTCCAGAAGTACCTACTGTACAAAAAACATTGATGTCATCAAGAAAATAATATAGGAGAAACATCCATATTGAAATTCATGTCATACGTTATACTAGATATTTTAACAATTGATAATAAAAGAAAATCACCAGATATTTTACATACTTACCAGAAGCACAGATCAATCTGTGCCTCAAGAACAAAGAAACTTTGGCTGCTGTGTTCACTGACGCTACTTGGGAAAAACCACCAAAAAGTTAGACTATCACTGCCAGAGAGTAATTGGCCACTATCCCGAACTTTAATTTCACTCTGTTGAACATTAAATCCAATAAATTTCACAAAATAAAGTACTTCCTGAAAATTTCTAAAGAATAGAACATAACCTGAAAACATAAACTACAGAGAGTAAAATTAGAGTAACTGACTCCTAATACTCCTATTGTTTAAAAAATTGTTTAAAATTGTTTTTTCCGTTAACCAGCTGTCATCCCCCTACGAACGACAGCCCTCAGAAGTCGAAACTTGTGCGAGCTAAGGATTAACGAGGTCTTACCTTTTAACGTGCGATTCCTAGAAGGCTCTGGTGATTTGGTGAAATAGTGAACTTTGGTCTTCTCACTTTCTCACGGGTATAGCTATAGCCAATGGGAGGGGTTTGATAGTTCAAATGTCATTTGAGAGTTCCAATGTTATCGAATAACCGACGAAGCAAGGGTTCCAATCGACCAGATTCATATAGGGGACCCACTGATGCACGTTGGAGGATTTTGAATAAGTTAGAAGAGATCATCCATAGATCAACGATTTTGTTGTGAGTCGATAGAGCAAGTAGGGGTGAAAGATAAGTAAATTCCAACGAAGGCCTATGAATGTAGTGATGTAGTAATGTAGTGAAGTAAAAAAACAAATTGTAATACTTAATATAAAAAATGCGTCTGCAGGACAAAAAATGCGTCTGCCGGACCATTTTTAATACAGTTTTTATGAAGTCCATTCGATTTTACTCCGTTACTGTTTCAGAAATCGTTTGTTGAAATTCATTATTAGAATAGAGTAAATTTCATTGTTGAAGCTAACCAGGCCAAGAGAGAAAAAAAGGCTTAGCTCCAGAAGCTCTGGATAATTTGGGTTCGATGAAATCATTCTTGGAGTCCGTAAATTCCATAGCACCGGACCCCAGCAAGCCCTCGTTGCTCCGGGAGTATGCTGGGGAGGAGAGCAATAATTTCTATGGAACAAACATCACAGGGGCGACCCGCATGGACCAATAAGAAGCGATGTGAGGGGGAAGGGTGGAGTGATGAAAGACTGAAGAAAGAATGAGTATTTCATCTGGAAATCCAGGTGTTTATGGTCAGAAAACTTACAGTCATTGTAAGTTGAATATATGTAAATTATTAGGCAATAATAATAATAATACTCCCTCATAAACACTCATAAATTGTACCCAAAGGCATAGCCTGTACGGGTGGGGACGGCTAGTATTATTATTTCCCGTGGCGATCCTATAAAACTGTATCATATACCAGGTATATGAAATTCCGATATTCGCTATATAACGTTATATAGAAACAGAAACCCTTTCAGATACTGACAAAAAAATGAATCTTACTAGAAATCGTCGTCTAAGGACAGATCTCTAGCATAGTAATTTTAAAATGCATTGCATACGCAATATATGCTCAGTTCTACTGTAAATTTCATATAATCCTTATATTCTCGTCATATGAACGAACAATTCTCAGCGATTTGAAGGTATCCTCCGCCGTTCTAGAATAGATTCCTATCTAAAAATTTTCGCGCCGAACCTTCACGGGGATGTACGAATCATTTCATTTTCACTTGTTGAACAAGTGTAACGTGTGGACTGTAGGGAGTGATATACCTACCTACTCAATAATTAGTGGTCATTACATATCCGAAATCATGGAAAACTTTTTGAGAGGGTTGAAGTTGGACGAAGAATACATTCAACGTTTCTTGGGTGAATATAGCACATTATTGATTCTGTTGATTGGTGAATAATTTAACGACTTCCATGATCAGGATGACCAATGGTATCACAATATGCGAAATTTGTTGAGGATATCGGAGAACACAACAAACAGATCTAAAGGACATAGTTCATATCTTTCTCATCAAGGCACAGATGAAGATGGTAAGTTTGGGTCAGTGATACCTGAAAACTCGTTAATTTAAGATTTCTTCAATTCAGGAAATGAGTGAATGAACTTATTTCATTAAAATTTTCAGAAACCAAAATAGACCAAACTCAAGTCACGAACAACTACGAACTACTGCATACAGTTTTGGAACCAAAAACTAGAGTCTTGTAGCTATGGGAAGCATCTTTCGCGAAATAAGGAAAAAGCATTTTAGGAATCCGTCCATAGAAGAAATTTTTAATGAAGTACCTGCACTAAAAACCATGGACGTATAAATGAATAATGAACCCAGTTATTTACATCTCCAAGTGAAGTCGCTGAAGGGCACCATCCTAAGGTCCTGCTGTTGAGTTGGGTGTTGCCACATCAAGTCTGTGATAATTCTTCATCAACCATCAACACTAGCTTGAACTCAGTTGCCAGCGAATTTCAGTCAGTAACTCAACATTCCGATCCGTTTATGAAATTAAACTCGGCATAATATATTCCAGAATCAAAACTAGTGAAATTAATTTGAAAAATCGGTGCGAACTTCCAAAAAATTCTGTACTGTCCGTTGAAATGCTGCACGTGCGGCAACGCTGTTGAAGTACGCTTTGTTTCTCTTCATTTGTTGGTTGTTTACAAATTTCACCACTTTATATTGACATTGTCTGTCATATACGGTACTTGTTAAAATATTGGTGTTTTATTGAGTTTGGATTAAAATTGTGAAAGAAAAATAGATAGAGACTAATAATGGTGCTTTACTGTTGGGTTTGCAAGCAATCTAATTGTTCTAACAACCAGAATCTCAGCTTTGATAAGTAAGTACATAGATTGTTCACAAATGTTAGATTGACGTTCATATTCTTCATTGGCGTCACAGTGGGTATCAATTTTCTATACATACAAAATGAAATAGTACTGAAATCTTCTTACTTTATATGAAAGAAGGCACATATGGGTATTTTAGGAACACATCAGATCGTATCTAACAAGTTTTGCTGAAATTTTCATAATTATATATGAAATTCCACATATTTTTGTTATTATCAATACCTATATCAGTAAAATAGCGTGCGCCACTGTCGTTGGAGGGTTACAGTCTATCGCAGGTCTCCCCCTTCCCTGCAACCCGCGCGCCTACGAACCAAGCGGCTTCAAAACAAACTGTATTGCAAGTATGGGATTGCTGAGTCCATTATTAATTTATACGTCCATGCTAAAAACTGATGTAGGATTAGAACTAGAAAGTTCCTTCATTTCAATATTCTATTTCTGTTATATTATGTTGGTTTCCTGACTAAAAGATCATATTTTTTGTAGATAAATTCTGATTTCAACAAAAAATTTCCTGAAAAAATCGACAAAATATACTTGAAGTAGCCTAATTTATCCAGTGCAATATTGAAAGAAACTGAACACAAAAAAGTGAAAGCTCTGCCGATGTTGGTGAGTTTTTTCATGAGCAACAGTTATTTCAACTCTTCCTAGATTTTTCTATTGCGGGGGGTTGATGAAAAGTAGTTTTTCACCCTGTAGAAAGTACATAGTAGATTTAGAATGATTCATTTCCGTCAAAAAACTTTGAGCAACAGTTATTTGTGAATACAATACGCAAAAATAAAAAAAAACCGTTGCTAAGAAAACCGTTGCTGCTTTTACACCCGTGATTTAAAATGATATTTGACAGAAATAAAATATTTATTTCTTACAGATCCGTCCATTGTGGCATTACTCACATTGCCCTATCTGATACCCCGTTACTCTCAAGGGGAGCAAGGAATTCAATTGGAGACCCAGCAAAATGAAATGTTTTCATCATCACAATACCTACGAAACTATAAGTGAATTAGTGAGTTGTTAAAAATATCCGTCCACATCAAATCGAGGATTTTTTTTACACAGTGGAAAACGACTGTGAGGATTATTTTCAGATTTTGACACTCAGAATGAGTTGAATTTTTTGAAAGTGCGTTTTTATTTAAATTAATATCTTTTTATTCTTTGTTTATTGTTCAATAAATATTTTCGAAGATCAAAAGATTTTCTATTACATTCATCCACCATACCTATGTTTCTATATACAGTGTGGGTCGGGAAAAACGGACCAAATTGTAAAAGTACATTCTACCAATGAAAATTATTAAAAAAAAAAACAATTTCACTTTGTTCTCAAATACGCTAAAGGGGGTGTTTTTGCAGATTTTCAGAGCTTGTTCTTGAGTCTATGTTGTGTTTTTTGAACCAGTAATTCCAGTGCCGCACCCATGGGGAAAGCCAAGTGAATTTCTTACAAAAAAAAGAAAAATTCAAAACAATGTTTATGTTTCTTTTTCCATTATCCTATATGTATATGACCAGATCAATATCGGATAGACACGAGATCACTAGCCTTATAAGACGAGATTACTAGGTTCATATGACGAGAGTGCTAGTTTCATATGACGAGATTACTTAAGAAGAGACTACCTACCAGCTTCATACGATGAGGCTACTAGATTCATATGACAAGATTATAAGCTTCGTATGACAAGATTCTCAGTTTAATATGATGAGATTTTAACCTTAATTTTAACCCAGTTTACCTATTACATACTGGGTTGAAATTACAGACTAACCAATCATCAAATCTTCATTTTGAAGTGCCCAGCTTACTACATTGGTAGAACGGTTCTTCTAGGTCAATATGTCAAGAGCATCTGATCCTCTGGGACTGGTTGTTTAGGAATATATGAAAGTAGTTCAGTTCAGAAATACCAAAGCTTATTTGGAACAGGTGACTCTCGTCGGATAACCTTAGTTGAACGTTCTTCTGTCACGCTGGGTATATGAAATTCAGATAGTGAGTATATGAATTTCATATACTGAGTATCTGATTTTTTTCCGTGTAGGAAAACCCGAAAATCCTACAGCACTACCCTAGCCCGACTTGACCAACCCAACGCAGTAAAATCATCCAGAATTCATTCAATCATAATTCAACCCGATAACACAGAAACCGATAGAGTATTGATTAATAAATTAAGAAATATACCATTTTCACATATTCTGGTATACAGGCCGTTTCTTTTATCATGCGGTAACATTGCAATATTCTAAACCGTAAAAGATACAAAGACGATTAAATGGGAGAAAATGTAACTATTGTGGTGAGCAGTACATTGGTCATAGCAAATCTACGGGGACTCTCGCCCTTACCGACTTATACAGGGAAAACTAAAAATGCTGTTTCCGGTTTTTTACGAATAGAATGGTTATTTCAGAAAATATAAAAAAATGAATGAGGAAAGTTTTATTGTATTCAAAATGTACTAGAACTACATAATGATAAATTTTTAATTAAACGTTTCGTGTCAACACGGCCACCATCAACTATTTTTTTCAAATACGGACCTGTCTATTTCATCATAAATATTGACAAAGCGATGAAATCACAATTCAGTGGTATATCAGTGGTAGACAGGTCCGTATTTGAAAAAAATAGTTGATGATGGCGGTGTTGACACGAAACGTTTGATTAAAAATTTATCGTTACGTAGTTCTAGTACATTTTGAATACAATAAAACTTTCGTTTTTCATTTTTTTTTATTTTTGAAATAACAATTCTATTCGTAAAGAACCAAAAACAGCATTTTCAGTTTTCCCTGTATAAGTTGGGAAGGGCGAGAATCCCCGTAAATTTTCTATGACCAATTTACTGCTCACCACAATAGTTACCTTTTTTCCCATTTAATCGTCTTTGTATCTATTACGGTTTAGAATATAGCAATGTTACCACATGATAAAAGAAACGGCCTGTATAAGAAAACGAGTATTAATTTTAATAACACACTTTTTATTGGAATGACAAGCAATGACATATTTTTGTTGGTTGATGTGTCTCTATGATTCTCTATGATTTTATGAAATATGATGATCTCAATTCGAGATTCTATCTCATGTTTTTTATATATAAGTTATAAAAAAATAGGAAGGTTTTTCTCATTTTTCCATAATGATACCCTACCATATAGTTACAACGGCTATTTCCTTAAACTTACAGATGCATGAATTTTTAACAATTAAATATACTGAAAAAACAGTAATAAAAAAGTTTTCTATATTTTTGCGAGATTGATAAAAAATGCCCTAGCTACGCCTCTGTCGATTACCGAACCATAAAACGTAAGATTTGCACAACAAATGAGCCGACGCCGTGAGCATTTTCTCGTTTAGTTCCTGGAATTGTTGATTTGGATGGTTTTCTGTAAATAATAATCTGGAGAACAAAGAATCCCGAAAAGTCTTCTCTGCTCGAATTGAGAATATAAGGCGACACAGTTCACTCGGAAGTTTGAAGAAGTCTTTCAGAAGATAAGAAGATTTTTGAAAAAGTTCACAAGTGTTTGGAATATTTAGCTAGTTGAAGCAGATCTAAGTGTTTTATCAGTCAGTTCCTTCAATTCAAAATTACTTTTTTTGTCCTCGAACAGGCTTAGTACATAAAACTAACACATTTTTGGTTACAATGGAAAGTAATTTCAATATTCAGTTCGCCATTTTTTTGGAAATTTATAGATGAAATCGAACTGAAACGGGTCACTATCATATACAAGAGTTGAATGGCCCTTATGTCAAACTTGTAGCGGTAGTTTTGCCACGTTTTTCGATTTTTTCGAGCAATACTTTGAATTCATTCCACCATATGACTTGCGTTGTTTTCCACACTAAAAAAAAGTATCCAAAAGTTAGTTTATTTACTCAAATTCCTGCTCGATTATTTGATAGTGATGAAAATGTTGAAATTTTGGATGATGGTTAGAAGCAAATAATGTTGACTAGCTATGAATATTGCAAATTACACAGGTGAATGCTGAAACACGATGGAAGTTTTATGATTTTAGTTTCAATCTCTTTCCTTTTTACACGGAACGATCTATTGCCATTATTATTCGGATCACGCCCCACATATAATATTCATTGTAGTATTCAACCTTTATTGTTCAATTCTGTTTTGCATCCTGTTTTATTTCAAAAATTGATATCCTCTAAATCGCAAAACTTAAAACTTTACAGAAAAAACTTCCATTGTATCTACGGCTTAACTTCCTTCAATTGAAAATTGAAGCAAGTGTGTGTTTATTTTTATTCAGATATTATCAAATCACAAGTCACGAATGACAGCACAATATTTACAGCAATCTACTACCACACCGCGTAAATGCATGTCAAGAATTTACGCAAAATTAAAATTTGTACTGCCATGACCTCTCTTCAAGTAGATTTAAGTTACCATTGTAACTATTCAATAAAGTTTGCTACAAGCTTATTTCATGTTCAACGACAGATACCTTGCTTGTTTGTATAAAGTAAGTTTCGTATGTTAACTGTGAGTAATATTTCACCAAGCTTATGTTGTATAACATGTATAGTGGCAGATTTCACTCTTTTTTAACAGTTATTGCAATACCCACATAATTAATCAATCGAGAAACATCCTGGCCTATTCTATCTGAAATTTAAGTTTATTCAATTCCCTTCGCATAACCCACTTCAACAAGGAATTCATAGCCTACATCAGTTGCCACTTCACTCACACAGTGAATGGGTGAATTTCATTTGCGGCCAATCCAAATACCAAACTACGGAAACTACCGAACTTTGTCACTGAGAGTTACCCTTTTCAAAGTTGGCTTGATTGAAAATAAGTTACTCTGAGGGGCCCAACTCGAAATTGCAGATAGGATAGACCAGACTGAATAATTTGATCAGTGATTACTGATAATCGTAGGCAAATTGGATCCTGGTGTCACAAGCGTTATTTAATTTTTTCCCGAATTTGGTATACCTATTTTATGTGATAGATAGGTCGACCTATGTGACTTATGTAGTAGAAGTGGTATAACAAAAGTTACTTTTTAATTAAAAAGCGTTTGTCACATTTGATACGACCGAGCGGAATTGTTAATGATATTAAATATATGTCAAGAAATTTGAATTATACCTCACAGAATTAAAGATTTTTATATCACCTCCAATTCTTTATCGTTCTGCCTCCCTTGGATGCTATGCTGTTACTTTCTCTTCTTCGCATGCTGAAATTAGACTCATCGTAGGATTTACTAGATTTGCTCTGATTTCAACTCTTGAGATTCCTATTATCAACTGAACGAGGCTATAAACTTTTATAAATGAAAAACAGGATTGAACAACACTTTAATATTTATATTAAATCAATTTACAGAAATATATATTTACTATATATACACTTGCAGTATAATAATAGGCCGTGATGGTCATGATGATAGAGCGCTTGTCTCTTAACCTAAGGGTCATGGGTTCAAAATCTACTCTTTGAACTCCGCAGGCTTCACCCAAAGCATTCTGTTATAATGGTGATTCTGATAACAGGAGTCCTTGGTGGGATGATGGACATAGTGCTCTCAAATCTAAAAATCATACCGTCATTCTTGGTCCATTTCGCCTGCTCAGGGCACATGATTCTCGGACCTTATAGTCACTCATCCCAAGGCGTGGGGAGTGGTTATTGAGGCAAATGATCCAGCGCTCTCTGGAAGTTTCGAAGCTTCGGGGAAAGGGCCTGACTAAGAAATTCCTAACGGATAAAAAATAATAATAACGTTTGTTTTGCATGAAAATTAAATTTTATTCACAAAGGGAAGAGGTAGCCAAAATCCCCTTTCCAAAAATTGACAAGTAATGTTGATAATATAGTTAACTTGTTAGAGTACTTATCTCCGGTGAATAATAATCTCTTAACTACGGGGCAAAATATAAATACTTAATATTATTCACAAAAGTTGTTTGGAAATATTCCAAATAGATGCACTTCATTAAGAAATAGTCAGTTGTTATATTAATGTTTTTCAAAATTGAAAAAACGAAATATCCAACAGTGGTGGGATATGATTCAAGTATGAGAGGGCCAAAAATTGAAAACATCCTTAAAATTTCGAAGTATTATATGATGCGGAATGTTGAAAGAATCATTCCTGATATTAACAAGTGAAGATCGGATCTTCTACTATTAATAGTACTTCATAGTTGTGAAGATACATAGGAGTTTGTAACAACTGGTACAAAAATATACTAGTTAAGTATTTTACTCTAGTCTTGACGTTCAATTCTTCCATAGATAAGGAGTTACATGCTCTCCGAAAGGTATTCAACACACAGATCACAAGCAGTTTCATCTTGTCATAATGTGGTGAAAAATTATAATATAATGTATAGTAGTAATCGATATGAGGATATCTTAGAGTTTTACTAGACTTTTAACATGTTTATCGGATGACAAAGAAGAATCGATAATAATAACGCCCAAATTCTTTGCGGAATCAACCCATCGACTTCAGTATAAGAGAACATATGATAGTCCTCATTGCTATGAGTGATACAGTTTTCTATTTTATCGGCCTTGCCAAATAAGTCATCTGCATAGAGGTGGACAATCAAATATAAAGATCAAAAACATCAAGAGCCCTAGAATACTTGTGGGATTCCTGGTTTAGTTTCTTCCAATGAAGAACAAGCAGATTTTGATCAAGTTTGACTCGTTGGGCTCATCCTGTGAGATAATTTGCAATTTATCTCAATTATATTTCGTCGAACCCAATGATAAGTAATTCGAAATCAACCAGATCAAAAGCTTTTCTTTGGTCGAGCATAACTAAAACAGGAACCGCTGATTTGTCTTTCGCTTTCCCGATCCCATGAACCGAGTAATCTTGGAATAACAAACACAGATGTTATTAATTTATAGATCCACTTTTTCACTACACATATGAAAAACCTGTAGCATATATCTTGAAAGTGAAAGACACTCACATGTTCTATTGAAAAGTTACCGACGTAAATTATTTATTCAATCCGTTCAACCAAACCGGCTAGGGTTTCCAGAATGTGTTCGTCAACAAAGAGACAATTAGAAGTTTGGGAGGACCTTGTTTTGGGTTCAAAGCTTTTGCTTCAGTTTCACTTACACTTATTGCGTTCACGTCTGAAGTTATTGAGTAAAAAAATTATTCCAAAATTGATGAATTGCAAATTCAATTCATGAAATGTGCCGTCGAAAAAATTAAGATGTCACAATTGATTATATTCACTTATTAATTATTTGTTAATGCAGTGATTTATTTCACAACAAATCAGTGAATCATATCGTAATGGAATAGAGTCGTCGATATGATATAATAGTTCTTGGTGAACTGAAATAGACTTACACGTTTTTTAGGAATCAATATAGATCTGAACTTAACCTGTTTTTTTATATCGAGACAGTTTTTTGAAAAGTTGCAGTGTTTCAAAAAATTTAAGGTCTTCAAATTCCGGTTTCCATTCAACTTTTTAAAAAACTTTCCTAAGATTGGATTCAGAACTACTCCTACCTTTTTCACAGAAGCTGGGATTCAAACTTGAGTCAAAGCTCTAGCACCATGCTCTTTTGCTATTGAATATGAAACCGTTAAAAAACTTCCAGTTGCCAAACTTTGAAATTTTTCACCATCCAAAAAGGAGTTGGAATAAATCGCTCTTTCTTTGTCGGAATTCAGTAAATTTCCAGTATCATCTTCAATTTGAGAAAATTCTGATGAATCTTTATTTGATTTGTACTTCGTAATGTTTTTAATTTCTTTCCATATTTTTTGTAATTTTTCTTGGTTGCACTAATTCTATCTTCGTAAAAGTTCTCTTTTGTTAATATAAGTTGTTCAATAAATTTCTATAATTTATGTATTCCGTTTTCAGTTCGTCAGAATGACTTTTATTCAATTTCATTTTCAAGTGGTCCCTATGTTTGAGAGAATTGATTAGTCCTTGTGTTATCCACGGTTTTAGTTTCGTATGTTGCTTTCTTATTGTTTTATTTTTCGTACATTTCTCAAGTATTTATTTTGAGAAATATTTCATTCAACCTAGTCATTGCAATAAGTTAAAAAACGTTACACCATGACTAAATAATGGATCAATTTATCAATCAGCACACAGAAAAAATCAAGCATGCAATATCAAAGATCAATTGTTCTGACATGGAATTTCTCCTCAATGTATATTTCTGTTACCGAAATAAGGGAGAATTTCCTCACCGATATTGCCATTAAACGACAATGAAGAGAAACCGAAACACCTGTTAAAGTTCGTATCAAATCTGCTTTGTCTTGAGTGCTGATAATTCAAGTGGATAAGTTTGTTATTAAGGTATAGAGTTCTAGTAACTTCTCTTCCATTGTTATCATCAGTATTCCAGACTGCTAATCTTGCAAAATAGATGGGTTCATCATGATCCCTCGACGGTAGTGTTATCCGCAATGTTTGACGCGTACAGGATTTCCCTCAGTTATACGAGGCATACTCCCGTAGAAAACAAGGTTTGCAGAGACAAATGAATCATTATTTTTCTGTGAAAAACCTGCTGAATAGTTGTCAAAGTGTTCATGTCCTTACCTTCAGGGGTTGATGAGTGAGAACTGGATCATCTGTTATAGGAACCAACTTGAATGAGAACCACCGACGTGACCAAGAAATGGATTATATTCAACCATACCCCCCTTGTTAACACAGAGTTGAAAGAAGAGAACAAACTTTTATTTAAATACACTAAATAGATTGAAATAACTTTCCTCATTAAACATTTACTATCAATTTATAACGTCATTACACAATGTATATGATCTAAAAACTTGACGCGAGATTCAATTACTCGTATTGACTTAGTTTGACTTTTTTTTAAATTATAATCAATCAACAATCATCTTATTAAATTTACTTGTTTATCTACTCAGGTAAATCTCGCGACAAGCTTTTATATCATATAAATTGTATAATGACAGTTGGTAGTAAAAGTTTTAAACGAAAAGTGTATTTTATCATTCACCAAGGTGCCAATGAATATTTCTCACTAGGCCATCATGAAAACATTCAAAAATTTTCTCTAATCGTACCATATTCATCTCCAGTTTCACTGTGTTCTTCGATAACTACAGGACTTTCATTTTCAAGAGCAAAAGTTTGGTATTGTGATTATCTTCATTCCACCAACCAAATCGAGTCAATTGGCTAATGTCAGGGTGCTAATACCTTTTCCAAAAAGAGATAAAGTTATAGATTTCCCATACGTACCAATGGGGGTTTCCATTCCAGTCATTTTCATAAAAAATATATTTCGATATAGTGCATTCATAAGTACGTTGTGTTCAGTTTTCGAATTTTATTTCATCAATTATCGAGATAAAAATTATTGAAAACGCCTAAATCAACCACGGAATTCAAACGATCAGCAGAGGCGGGACTTACGCGAGAGATATTGATTGGTTTTACTCGTGATGTTCGCCTTGCATATAATAGTTATTTTTGTATTTAGTGCGCGAAATGCTACTTTGGTGATCGATAACTGATTTTTTTTTAACGAGGCGCAGCCGAGTTAAAAAAAATAGTCGAGATCACCAAAGTATTACGCGCATGAGATGCAAACAAAATTTTTTCTACAAACATCAAAAACATTGTTCCAAAATAAGTAATATTCTTAGCTTAATATGAAAAATAGTATTGAACTGGCTTAAACTGTTTTTCCAAATCAAGTAATTACTGTAACTATGGAAATAAAATGGTATTTGTTGACAATTGGATTTTTGCTTCATTGAAGAATATAAAAATCCCATATAGTTTACATGCAGTGTGCGAAGTAAGTATTTCGCACACTACTTCGCGCACGGTGTCATGGTAACGAAGGAAAATGAAAAAAACGGTCACTTCGCATATTGTCGTCAATGCGCGAACCTTTGTTTGTAGAAAAAATAAATAATGTACCTGACAGCGTTGCCATATCGCAAAATATATGATTTTCCAGCATATACTATTTCACTTTCTTAATAATATCATTGGTCCCTCTGTTCGAAGTCTTGAAATATTAGCTTGGTAATTTGGAAAATACCTGCTATATTCTCTGACCGACTATGTGGTTGTATCTGCTCGACTGGAACATGACAGCATATCTATATGATCTTTCCTAATCTTCGAATATTTTCATGTTCAAGGTAACTTGAGAAGAGCCATTGATAAATTACTGACAATTAAGTTCAATTTGTCGTTATACGTAATTACTTTCTAGATTTTACACAGAATTGGCAACTGCGGCGTCCCTCAGTCACTCTCGGCTTTGTCCACGCAATCCCAAACTTCTGCCAATCGTATTACATAAAGACAATGTCGTCACAGCTGAGGAGCGTTTGAATTTATGCATACTGAAATCACGTATTCAATATTGAATAATAAGTCAGTTTTTCAAAATTTAGAGTGAATAAATGGTTAGGACTATGTTATAAACTGTCCTCCATTACGTCAAGTGGAAAAAAGTGCATATTTTAGGATACTGGAAACCCCCATTGTCCTCAAGCAATTATCTCTTGATACACAAAACAAAAAAAAAGTTATAAGTTACCTACCTAGAATACATTACAGGCACAGAAAAATATATTCCCATAGGGATATATTGATTACTTTTAACAACGAGTAATTACTCAGAGCCTCACTCAAAGCACTAGAACATGGTTCGCTCTTACTGTCACAAAAGGGAAAGAAAACCCAGGCAGAACCTTGAAGAGGTGTGTTTACTTCCCAGAGAGTTCAAAAACATTACAAAAATAAAACAAATGAAGGTAGAGATCTATACGTGAGCACGTTGTCTCCCGATACCAATAAACGATAGGCAACCCGCGTTGACGACGTTCATTGGGTTGTCTATCCCATGGACGAATTGTAACATATATTTTGATTTATAGAACCCAGTGGCGGCGACCGGTGTCGTCCGATCAAAAGGTACAGACCCGACTGACAAAACTTACTGTTAAATTTGGCATTTCTACAAGAATGTGAAATAATCAGAGATGCAGTTTGTCACTTCTGATGGAAGAGAATCTAATCAATCTAATCATCTTCCAATCATCCCTGGAGCTCCCCAGGGCACTTTATTAGGACCACTATCATTCACAGTTTATATATTTTTTTCTCTCATCTGGATAGCGGTCAAATGACACACAGGTGTATTTCAGTTTTGATAACGAGAAACGACGACCTTGACAAACTGTTTGACATATCAACCACACAGGGATTGAAGCTGGACCTAAAAAAATCCAAATGTATAATATTCGGCCCCAAAGCAATGAGATATGCAACCCAGTTGAACAGTCAATTCCAAACACAACGTTATTGTTGGACAAAGACATGTGTTTGATTTGATTTGAATGATTGAATTTGTATTCGTTTTCATTTCAGTTTTTTATTCATTGACGTTTCATACATCAGAATTATCAATAAGAGTTTTATACAACGTGATGTCGCTAAGGGCAACGGAGAGTTCTTGATAATACCAACAACTTCAATACAGGGGTCGGAGCACAATAATTATAAGAATATACACCATGCGATACGAAAAACACATATCTAATACATGTAGAGTTTCCTATTTCACTCTAAAAAGCTTTTTTTAATGTAGTCATTTGATGATAAGGAGAAAAAATTATGTTAGCTTTCTCTTATACACAAAGTTTTCATTCATGAAAAGCCTCATTACTTATTTGATATGCTGAAGCGCTTTGAAAATGTTTATTTTACCCAGCTTCTTTTAACGTCGTTGTAAAATCTTTTTTGTACAGTACTGACTTACGAAAAACATTTTTGTAACTTAGTCAGATAAATCTGTTCTATTCTACTCTACTCCGGCAAGTTCGCGTCAATTATCCAATGAATGTATCTATCACTGTTAGTGGCAATAATACAGAGCGACATTTTCTGTATTCTTTCAAGGCTTCTTAAAAAAATTGTCTCGAGACTACATGACACCAGATAGGTGGAGAGAACAGATCACAACCAGCTAATACGATCCAGCTATTTCAAATGCTGAATTCAAGTAATACAAAAATAAATCAATATATTTTTATAAAATGACTGACAGCTGTGACAGTTCCTCAACTTTAATATCAAGGCAACATATTCAAAATTAAAAAAATTTATTGTCATTAACCTTGATCTAGCAATGGATAGGGAAATATAATCTTCCACAAAACTTTCCCAACTGTATCCAGGATTCATTCGTTTATTCTAAAACAAAAGTCCGAATATATGTGAAATTTATTCAATTGACGTTTCTGAGCTCCATAAAAAACGATTTACAAACCAACTTAATATGTAATAAACAAATTTGATTATGCTGAACACCACTGTCACAACGATATTGAACGGGAATGGAACAAACATAAGGATCACAGATGGTATCCATGATAAAAGATATAGTGGTATAGTGAGGGGTAAAGCCAGGATGCTCGTCATTTCGTAATCTGAAAAAAAATTAAATAATATATCATATGTGCATAGCTTATTTTAGGTAATGATTAGAAATAAGGAGAAAGTTATAAATCCATAACAATAGAGTATGCAACAAATCAATGTCGCCACCACTAAATATTGAATTAGGTTCTTATCAAGTGGGAGTGTGCGACAAGGTTTTGTGCAGGTGCAGGTCAGGCCAACAGCAGGTTTCTCAATTCATCAATTGTCATTGAATGTGAAGAATTGTTTTTTTTATTTCTACTTGTCAAACTGTTCATTGACTCATCTCGGTTTGTGCCTCTACTTATCTTAGGATTTTTTTTCTGTAGAATTTCTTGGAAGGATTCAATAAAACTACCTCAAATCTTACACCAGGAGGTACTTTCCTTGGGGTAACGTATTCGTGAAACCTCTTAAAATCGACAAATTTTCATAGAAACTAAAATTGAACCTCGAATAAAACAAACTATATACAATAATCAGGAAGAGTTTGAAAATCGAGAAATCGTATTTCAACAGGATGGAACACCTTTCCATTTCGATCGCATGGCTAGAAACTTTCTCGATACAAACTTTTAGGACGATCGATAGGTCACAAGGGAAGTACAGAATGGCCACCAAGATCTCCGGAACTCACACCTCTAAATTTTTTTTCTCAACGAGTATCTGAAGTCAAAAATCTACGCCACTGTATGACAAACAATATAGAAGAGTTGGAAAGCAGAATAATGGATACATGTGAAGAAATAGATTAACAGACTTTCATCAATTTCAAAGAAGCTTTTATAATAAGGCACTTTATGGTCAATATTTAGAAGAGGGCTAGTTTGAACCGAGGTTTGAACACTTGATGAAATAATTGTTGGGGTTGAATAAAAGTGTTATTCAAAAATAAATTATAATATTTTAGCCAAATAATTTGTTTTCTTCGTGAATTTACAGAACACATTCGTAGGATTCGAGATTTTCGGGTAAGCGGTACTATTGTCTCTCTTCTCATTATAGTCCAAGGAATAGGGAAAAGTGCGTGCAGAAATTAATATCCGAAAAAAAAAATATGGGCGTATAGGAAATTAAAATTCAAGAAGAGTTTCTATTTCATGCGACTCGATCCGGATTACCGAACATAACCTAAAAAATTACCAAAGGAAATAAGCAGTTTTTTGTTGATAACTAAAAATCTACAGCTCCGATCGGAAAAATTTGAGTCATGAAATTGTAGGTATTGAAAAGATCTATCAATTAAGTAACTCATACTTTTTTAATATCATTGATAATTTTCGAGTTATATCGGAAAAATCGGGTTTTCTATAATTCGTTAACAATCGTTAACTGTAAGGTATTGAAAATTGTTACTTACTGTTATGTGTAGCCTATAGTAAGTCAAAGAAGCCGTATTTTTTAAAATTCATAAATATTGATTAATTTTCAAAATATATGAAGTTTTATCAAAAAAGATGCTCTTCCAATATGGCTACTCTTGCTCGGGGAATCATGCTACAGTAACGATTCAGGGGTTATTTTTATCTGCAAGAGTTGTACTTTCCTATAATTGAATAAGTATATCGATTTTTTCAATTATATGGGTCAAAAAATTACTTTTTCTAAATAAATTTCTTAATTTTGTTTTTAAAGAAATGACTTTTATGAAAATAGATTCCTAGCATGATTTCACGTATTCAAAAAAATTATTAATTCCTACGATCACTAGAAGCCGAGATAATTTTTTTTATTTCAAAAAAATATGGAAGACGCAATAATCACCGTACAGCATTCACCTTCATGGATATTAAGGTTGAATACCTATATTTTCAATAAAAAAATACTAGCATATGTCTAGTTCATTTGCAATATTATTAATTGATGAATAAAGTGAGGCGTGCAAGTGCGGATCGCTATAGCTGTAGCGGACGGCGTAGTGGGGATATCACTGAAAACTTATTTCGTGCATTCAAAGTGACTTGCGCTTGAAAAATATTGAGTATTTCGGCTTCTGGACAACGTACAAAAATCCTATTATACTTAATTTGGAGTAAGTCGTCGAGAAAAAAACGAATGTCATATTCACAAAATGGTAAAATAACTCTATATATTAGAAAAAATATTTATATATTAAATTGATACAGATTCACAAAATTTCCTTTTTTTAATTGGAGGATTGTCCGCTGAATCATTTGACTCTTCTTCTTTTTCTTCATCTCCATCTTCCATATGGTGTGTATCCATGAATTCTTCTTCTATTTCGATTATAGGCTTCTCAAAATTCTCACATCCACTTGAATCACAATGTGTGCAAACACTTGAACATTGTAATAATTGCTTTCTGCAGCCACATGTTCTTGACCACTGATACAGCAGCATGAAATTTTTTTCAATATCTCGTCTGGTATCATTGGATCATCAGTATAAATTGGCATTAATGCATCATTCGTAATTTTCCATCCCCACTGAGTGACCCTTATTTTGTCGTTGCCTAACCATTTTGTAACTGCAAATAAACTCTGAAGGCACGTTGTTTGACGTCTCCTTCAGTAGGAGGAAGATTGCCTTTGACGTTAATCGTTTAAAACACTCAATACGATGTTCATTGAGAGTTCCTTCCTTCTCATTATTATACAATAAAGAAATAATTTTGCATGTGTTATAACTCACTTCTTCAGGAAGAGCAGTTTCTTCATAAAATACATCCAATAAGTGAAGGTGGTCTGGATTCGAATGAAAAATTTTCAGTAATTTGTTTTTTCCCTGTTTGTAGATCTGTATCACATCCTGATACAGCGCCGTGAAGAAATGCTACATATTTCGATAGGTGTGGAAATTTGAAGCTGCTGATGGAATACCAGCGATCTACAAACGCTGCATTTTTCATTTTTATATATTTTTTATCTCCTATCTCTTTACATGCTTTCATAAGTGATTTTATTGCCTTTTCACTGAGGTGAATTTTATCCTGCCTCTCCATTTCTTTATCACATAACATACAAACTTCTTCATTAGTCTCTGCCATTGTATGAAATCTAAAATTGAATAAACTAAAATAATTGAGTAATCTTGAATTAAAAATCGTTGATTAATGAAATGAGTACTCACCAGAGGCAATAAAATTACGTGTAACTTGTTGTTCACGTACTTCTTCATTTTCCATATTACAAAAAAAATGTTAAATACATAAGTTGTAGGGTTTCATTCGATCTCTTTAATGGTTTAAGTTTCATTCATACAGAGCGTCTCAAAAAAGCACGGTGACTTAGAAGTTAATTTTTTTAAATGGGACACCCTGTATTTCATTGCATTATCACATTCTACGTTGAATTCTGAACAAGTTTGATAAATGGTTTTCTATCAAAAAAGGTAATAGTTTTGGACTTATGAACACTTGTAAATAATTATTTCGACTACTTTTGCGCCAGTTCAATGAGAAAATCGTAACAAATGGATCACAATGTATTCCACTTTCCTATCCTAACTTTTTGAAAGCTATCCAATGTTGCAAACTGCTGATGGCACCATGTGTAACTTACCTCGTCGTACCATTTTACAATTGTTAGAGTTGTTGAATCTCACGAAAAACTAGTACAAATGAAGTTGAAACATTTTACTAACAAATAAGGTAGTCCATAAATACAGATCAAGAATCATTAAAAACTGAATAGATATTTTAATTTATAACTAAAAACGGTGAGTTTTTATCTATTTCAAAAGATGTTCGAACACACTTCAATAATTCGACGGCGCAGTTCATCTAACGACCCACAAACTGTCTTAAAAACTACGGATTTCACATAGCCCCAGAGAAAGAAATCAAGCGGTGAGAGGTCCGGTGAGCGAGCTGGCCACTCTGTTGTACCTCGACGTCCAATCCACCTACCTGGATACCTTTCATCTAAGTAATTTCTCACCTCCCGAAAATAGTGTGGTGGCGCTCCATCTTGCTGAAATGTTACATCCAAGTAAAATTCATGTGGGTTTTGCGCAACGATCTCATCGATACTGGGACTTATTGTGTCTTGCAGCATTTGGAGGTATCTGGGACCATTTAAATTTTCTTCCAAGAATATGGGACCTACAATGTGGTTACCTAAAATACCAGCCCAAACATTAATTTTCTGGGGAAATTGAGTATGCCCCTCGCGGAATTCATGGGGATTCTCATCACTCCAATATCTACAATTCTGGGTATTCACATTTCCATTTAGGTAAAAAGTGCTTTCATCACTAAAGCAGATGTGTTGCAAATAAAGTCGATTTGCAACAATTCTTTCTGCCATGGTCTCGCAAAATTCAAGTCGCCGGTATGGATCATCTTCAACCAATTGGTGCAAAATTTTTATTTTGTAAGGATGGAATTTATTTTGTTTTAAAACCCTCTTTACTGATGTTTTAGAAACATCACATGTCTCAGCTACTTGCTTAGTTGATTGTTGTGGGTTATTTACCATTTCGGCTATTACTTGAATTTCAACATCTTTCGTAATTATTTTCGGCCTCCCAGATCTCGGAGCATCTTTCACGGTGCCAGTTTGGTTAAATTTTGCCACCAATTTCTGCAGATATTTTCGACACATCGGACGTTCTGGAAACTGTTCATTGAAAATGCGAATAGCAGCGTGGTAATTTCGGTTAGCTTCACCAAATATGATAACGGCTTCAACTTTGTCTGCTACTGAACGAGCCATATTAATCAACAAGAGAAATTGAAAACCGTTTGAAACAAAGTTTTGAAAACCTACAAAATGTCAATGACATTTGGCAAAAACAGATAAGAGTTTTTTTTCGTTGTCATGGATTAAATAAACGCGCCTAGCGTGAATAGCCTACCTCATTAATTTATTCGTGAACTGGTGCAAAAGTAGTCGAAATAATTATTTACAAGTGTTCATAAGTCCAAAACTATTAACTTTTTTGATAGAAAACCATTTATCAAACTTGTTCAGAATTCAACGTAGAATGTAATAATGCAATGAAATACAGGGTATCCCATTTAAAAAATTTAACTTCTAAATCACCGTGCTTTTTTGAGACACTCTGTATGAATGAAACTTAAACCATTAAAGAGATCGAATGAAACCCTACAACTTATGTATTTAACATTTTTTTGTAAAATGTAGAATAAAGAAGTTACAGGGGGGGCGACGGACTCTTGGTCCTCACTGTATACATGAAAGTCATTTCTTTAAAAACAAAATTGAAAAATTTATTTAGAAAAAACTGTGCAATTTTTTTAAAGTCACTTTTTGGCCCTTATAATTAAAAAAATCGATATACTCATTCGATAATAGGAAAGTACAACCCTCACAAACAAAAATAAGTTCTGAATTGTTACTGTAGCATCATTCCTCGAGCAAGAGTAGCCATATTGAGAAAGCATATTTTTTGAGAAAACTTCATATACTTTGAAAATTAATCAATATTTATCAATTTTTGACACAACGGCTTCTTTGACTTGCTTTAGGCTACACGTAACAGTAAGTAACAAGTTTGAATATCTTAACTCGAAAAGTATCAATAATATCAAAAAATTATAAGTTAATTAATTGATAGATCTTTATGGTACCTACAGTTTCCCAATTTGAATTTTTCCGATCGGAGCTGTAGTTTTTTAGTTATCAACAAAAAAACGCTTTTTTCAACTTAGGTAATTTTTTAGGTTATGTTCGGTAATCAGGATCGAGTCGCATGGAATAGAAACTCATCCTGAATTTTAATTTCCTATACGCTCATATTTTTTGTTTTCGGATATTAATTTTTGCACATTTAACATTGGGCCGCTTCCTCGTTTCTTGGACTATTAGTCGAATTCATTGAGGGATTCAACTACAAATTGATAACGTTTTACCGGAAGTAACCAAAATACATACTTCATTTTAAACCGGAATGTCACTTTTTATTAATATTTCGAAAACAATGGAATTAATTCAAGAGTGAAGTATTTTAGAGAAAACATGAGAATTTTTTCATGAAAAAATAGATTTTTAACTCCTATTGAATATCTTCACAATTTTATTGCGATATACCAAATGGTTCAAAAATTAGTAGGGAAGAAAGGACTTTAGGCGGGCACTGTACTTTCAGTCCATTCTTATTGAACTTCCAGAAACTTTACGTTCGAATTTCATTATAGTACTGGGACTTTTTGAACTTTATTATGTCACAAAAATTCAATGACATAACGATGTCATTATGATATGTCAGCAGATAAATAAAGAAATAATAGTTATTTATGTATCAAGGAAATTAGAAGGGCCTTAATTACTGATGACAAAGTGCGTCCCGAGGGCCTCTGGTCCGAGGGACAGCAATTGCCTGAGGTCATTATGGCTCATTAATTCCCGTGGTACATAGATAATTGTATTTCTGACCGATTTCAATGAAGTTTTGTTCATTTTTAAAACTGAATAAATGTACCAATTAATTACCTCCCTGCTATATTTGAATCAGGTACCGTTGATTATAGGAGTTTTGTTGTTGCTATGTTACTTGTTCATAAACAGAACTTTGATACCAAGCTGTGTTTTCAACCCCAAAAAATATAATGGAAGATATACCAAAAAAATGCAAGATATATCTGGAGCATCTGACACGGAAAAAAAGTTATGCCAAAAGATGCCACTGAAACTGTATTGCTGGCATATTTTCAAAAACTGTTCTTTCGGTAGATATGGTAGTTTATGTATTAATTCGTTTCAGTCAGAAACGTATAATCCGAATTCCTCATGGACTAAATTGTCAATGCTTAAATCGATGGTGACTATGTCTTTGCGTCCTGAAGGAATGAAACAATTTTTTTGAGCTTCCAACAAAATAAATTTACATCTCAGCCGTTTGGAAAAAACACGATTGGGAAAATCCCCAGCAAAATCGCAATGTATTTAGGACTGCCAAACCCATCTTTCTATACGGGGCAAAAAAAAATCACGGAGGTTGGAAAACTTCCACGGTGGCGGAGGGGTATTTGGAGGATAGCATCGAATTAAGAAATGAAACGGCGCGTATGTTGTCTACTTTGCCATTAGAAGAGGCTGGTACCTCGACAGTAGTGAACAGAAGCCAGCCATACAAAAGAAGAAATCGATTCCAGT
The DNA here is from genome assembly GCA_958502065.1 of Chrysolina americana. Taxonomy (NCBI): domain Eukaryota; kingdom Metazoa; phylum Arthropoda; class Insecta; order Coleoptera; family Chrysomelidae; genus Chrysolina; species Chrysolina americana. The sequence continues at coordinate 77,524,203 of OY293414.1, forward strand.
GGCGGAATTACGTGAATAAATAAAATTTGGTTCAGTTTTCATTTCATAAATATAAACACATTCCTATTATAATATACATTTCCATTTCTTATTTTATTTTCAGTTGTGAAAGGTAGAGGGAATTATAAAATCTATTTTGTCCCAAGGGAGTTATGACCCTCTTTATTGATAGCGTAACTATGACGATATAAGCTTATAATTTCCCGGTCAGAAATAAACAAATAAAATTCCTATTCTATCTTTCCAGTGTGTTTTTATTATATGGCGGAAGCGCCAATGCCAAAAACGTTGCGTTAGCAACTCACTGAAAACTGCTGTTCATTCTATGGCCGGAAGAGATTTGGTATAACTGGTAAATAATGCTTATAATCGAATGTACCTATTAGAGACCGCAACCTTGTGTGTGTTGATTTCTCCCAAATTTGGAATTGTTGACTTATGCATAATACGTAATAATAATCAGCCCTAGGCTGTATAAATTCCGTTAAAAATAGCGTCACCGTTATTCGCCAAGCAATAGAAAAATAACGGAAATGGCAAATAACGGTGACGTTATTTTTAACGGAAGTGATACAGCATATGTGTATGCAGAACATGAACAACGTAATTATTACATTTTTAAATATGAGTCAAGCATGACGGAGTAATAGTAGGCACATACATTTTCATTAAAAAAAGTATTCATTTGGTTTGCGGTTTTCATTCAAAGTCTGTTTGAAAGATTTTGTATTGATAGTCAATCAACATACCTACTTTTCGTGTAGGTAATTGTGGAATAAGCTATAGGTAAATCAGAATTTGCGAACAAAAATCGGTTTTGTAAACCTGCAATTTCAAATTAATCACAAGCTATCTTGTTTGCATGAAATAAAAAAAAATTGAAAGCAGAGCAGTTGACAATGAGATTATGTTCAATCGATTTTCTTAACTACTGAGTTATTTCAAGAGATTTTGAAATTAAATTATATTAATAAATAATATTTTATTTATTTCCTCTTGATATCCTGAGTGATTTTCAGTTTCTTGAAAAAACGCATATCGGAAACTAAGTAATATATGTGTGAAATTTCTCAATGAATTCATGAAAACAACACATGATATTAAATATAAAACTACATTGCAATGCACAGGATGGTTCGACCATACATTTTCCGTGAAAAATTCCTCAAGATAACTGGCGGAACTTGGGCAGCACATTCTCTAATCGTATTTTTAAGGTGTTCTTGATCTCAGAAAGGTCTGTGGTTGAAACCCCAAATTTTAAAAATATCCTGATAGAAAGAAATCACATGGGGTTAGATCGGGAGATCTAGGAGGTCATAAGTTCACTGAATATCGTCCGATCTATCTACGAGAAAATAGATGATCGGTAAAATCACGCACTTCAACTGTCGAATATGCTGGACAACTGTCCTGTTGAAAATGCAACCTACTCCTCAGGTTTTCTTTAAAAAATATTGGATTTGGTTGTTGAATGAGTATTGGTCACGTGCCTCTATGGCAAATGGGAATTCTCGTTCGCCCATCATACACCGTCAATTCTGAGAACTAACAATTTCATATGATGCAAATGTACTTCCTTCGGTGAAAAGCAAATACTGGATGGATGATCTTTCTTCTTCTATTTGTCCATGCACTCAAAAACTGAAGTACAGCCTTCCATCTTCACTGCTTTCCTGTACGTCATATAATTTCCACCCCAAGTTATAACAACCTCTATTTTTTCTTCGATCTTATTCAATTTTGTGGGTGAATTTCACTTCGAAAAATAACTCTAAGAAAACTCCTCTTTACGCATTCACTTATTGAAAAAACCAGGAAGGAATTGTGACACTTGTAAATGATTAAACCATTCAATTTTACAGTAAAAGAATCCATAATCCATGTTGCCTGACTGTGTAAGCGCAAAATTACAAAGATCCCTCATTTCGTACCCAATTGTAAAGCAGATTTTCTCGATCTTTGTGATAGTGATTCACTTGTTGAGATCGATTAGAATTGAATGAGAATCAGTCAGTTATGGAAAGTATTTTGCCAAAAATGTTACATAAACCTTAAGTATCATAAAATTTACTCATGGTTCAATTCTATGAAAAGTAGATGAATAATTGACAGTTTTCAGAAGAATCAATTGTTGTAGAATTTTAAGAAAAATTAATCTTTTTCTCACCTTCACATTGTTCAGTGAGCTCAAACAAAGATCTCTTTGAAAAATTCCGTCTAAACGTTGACCATTTTCCGAAAAATATAACTTTTGAGAATTTTGTGAATTGCGTTTTTTCAAAAAACTGAAAATCACTCCGTCTATCTGATAGGGGCTGAGTAGGTGTCAAGATGAGCTCAAGCTAATGACAAATTTAAATTTTTATAAAATCACAAATACAGATTTTTATCAATTTTTGCGTACTTTTTTAATGTCACTATATCGTATTTCACCACTGATAGTACACATGCTAGGCACAATATGATTTTTCAAACCGAGTGAGTTGACCAGTTTGTGTCCAAAACAATTTCACTCCTGACTTGACTCATATTTTGTTGTTACCTGGTATAACAATTTCATTATATTTTTACAAATGATACCAGCATGTCCACAGTCATCCTAGTAGAAGAATAATTACCTTAATGAAATCGGCTCCAGTACGAAGTAATTGAGAAATTATTACAACCTCTTACGGAAAACTGATGTTGGGAACCGTTAGGAACAAAGTTACGAATTGCGCTTACCCCAATCAAATATATTTTTCCAAAGCTATCGTTTTATATACCCGATTACAAATGCTTCATTCAAACATTTGTCACGTGTGTACACTCTACAGCAAGTGGTATGGCATTGTTTCGTTACTAATATACAGAGACATTCAGACAACACACTTAGTTTTTCTTCATGGTCTTATTTCCACGAAAAGGATGAGAAATTATTTGCTTAAATTTTTTGAAACTCTCCGGCACACTTTTCAAGCTTTTTCCTAATTCATATCACTTTAGTTGTTCCTCGTTTTCATGTTATTATATTAAGAGTCATGCTGAATCGTCCAACCTGTGGAAAGGATTCAACAAATTTAAACTTGATAATCAATTATTATCCAATTATCATCATTGATGTTTCGAACGAAAATAATCGATAAAAAAATAATGAAATTAATGATGGATTTCATAGGTTCCAGATGTCTTCTACTCATTCAACTTGGACTAATTCTAAACTAGAGGCAAATGACTATGCTATGGAAACATTTCAATACGCCTCTGCGTCTCAGACAAACCACCCATCATGTATTGTAGATATCCAAGCACCCCTCAGCAAACTTTCGAAGCTTTCACAGTCACTTATTGAGTGGTGAATATGTCAATATTGCGTTAGATCATCGGTTGGCAATCCCAAAATACAACTTTCAATCGAGTGAAAATGAAGTACGAAGAAATGCACATTAATACTTTCCAAAATAACTTTCCATATCAGAACAATAACTAGCCGATGATACTTTCTCACGACTATTTATTTTGTCATAATATATTTGAAGTCAATGCATTGATGCACTACATTTCAGGATATCTATTGTTCTTCTTACTGAATAAAAAATGAGCTCCCATCTCTCAATATGATAACTATAGCCTTAATATTTTATTTTATTTCATCACTTTTCAGTTGCGAGAGAATATAATACAGATACATTACTTAACAATACGTTATATAATGCCCTATGCTGTATCACTTCCGTTAAAAATAACTTCAACGTTATTCGCCATTTCCGTTATTTTGCATATAATTGGTACTAGCAAAATATCGGGAATATACAGCGTGATTTACGTAGGCCGTGCATTAGAAGTTTTTTAACTTGCAGTTGGACTAGAAACTTGAAATTTGGTATGCTGTAATAATTGATCATGTGCGTTCTACCTCAAATGTTTTTAGTCCTACAACTATACAGGGTATGCCAAAAGTCGGTACCAACTTTCTTATTTTAAATGGAAACCTAATGTTTTTTTGTCATGGTTCGATTGGCCTTCTGATTATGACTTTAGACAACCTAAGTTATGTTTACTTATCTATCACAGTTTTTGAGATATGTCCATTTTACTGAAAAAAATTACGGCTGTAGTAGTTTACGAAAACACGTGTAGCCCGCAAACCGTTCAAAATTAGGAAACCAAATTTATGGAGCAGTTATCTGGTAGTCCAGGCTAACACCTGATGTCCCATCGACGGTCCCATTTTGTACCATATAGGCGCAGCCGATTTTTGAATGCCGCAATATAAAATTGTCAAAAACTCAATTTTTTCAAGTGGCACCTATCATTTCTTTTTTAACAATTCAAAAGAAAATTGAATTTTAGGATGAGTTATTTCAGCCTTTCCTATACCCAAGTTCAACCTCTATCGAGTTATTCAATAAAAATCAAGAAATGCCTTATCTTACAGAATGAAAATATTAAACAATTTTGACAGAACTCTAGCGTAAATGTTCAATATGACCACCATTGTTGTTCAAACATTCTATTATTCTACTTTCAATAGATTGCGTAGCACGTCTGATTTCGTTGGGATCGAGACTGTCAAAAGTCTGTATTATTGTAAGTCTCAACTCATCTATATTGTGAACTGGTGAAGAATAGACCAAATCTTTTACCCTACCCCAAATATAAAATTCTAAAGGGGTGAGATCTGGAGAACTTGCAGGCCAGAGAAGGGTTCCTCGATTTCCCCACCAACGGTGCTCGAACATGGAAGTCAATTTGGTATACACAGTTCGTGTATTGTGCGGTGGTTCCCCATCAATCTGGTACCATGAAAGTGCAGCTCTAGCCAGTGGCAAATTGTCAAGAAATGTTTCTATTACGTTTTGAAGAATTTCTACATATCTGTCACTATTCAGATTTCCATCGTACATAAAGTAGCGTACCTCTTGGTTCATTACCAAACAAAACACATTCATTCGAAATTGTACTTGATTTTAAACTTCGAACACCATATGTGGATTTTCAGAAGCCCAAAAATGTCGATTGCACCTATTGTAAACTCCCTGCTGACAAAACTTTGCCTCATCAGTCCAAATTATGTTGTCTAAGAATCCGGCGTGCTCTTGTATTTTGAGTAATAAGTCCTCGCAAAAGTTTACTCTACGGGGAAAGTCACCTGTGTGTAATTTTTGCAATCGTATAAATTTGAAAGGATGTAGCTTATGGCGGTGTAAAATGGTTTGTATTGCAGAGTATGAAAATCCCAATTCCAAAGACGCCGTTCGTATTGAGGATTCAGGATATGCATGAAAATACCCAAGAATGGTAATTTGATTATGGTCATTGACAGTTAGTGGTTTGACTCTCGTAACGGGTCTAGCCACCTTCCAAAATGTATAAAATTAGTTTTTAATCGTGAGAACTTGCCTCGTGTCATCCTCGTTAAGTTTGGAAATTTCAAATTAAACTCTAGGACAGTTCGCTGCACAATTTTTTGACACATGCCGTGGATAACAAACAAGTCAAGGACAACTTCGTTTGTATAATTTTCCATATTCCAATCAATTTTATTTAAGAATTAGCAAGACTCGTTTTTACTTTGACAGAATAGCACCTTCTTGTTTACAGTTGTTTTTTGTTTTCATGGCATACTTGAATAAACACAAAAGCATTCGGCAGGATAAGGCATTTCTTGATTTTTATTGAATAACTCGATAGAAGTGGAACTTGGGTATAAAGTCATAATCAGAAGGCCAATCGAACCATGACAAAAAACATTAGGTTTCCATTTAAAATAAGAAAGTTGGTACCGACTTTTGGCATACCCTGTATAATTGTAGGACTAAATACATTTGAGGTAGCACGCACATGATCAATTATGACAGCATACCACATTTCAAATTTCTAGTCCAACTACAAGTTGAAAAATTTCGAATGCACGGCCTACGTAAATCACGCTGTATATCGATCCTAAAATTCACAGTTTTACTTCAATAATCACGAAAGATACGGGGGTGTTTCCATGAGAAGGGCAAAAAATTGGGTTGTTTCGGAACTGAATTTTTTTTAGCAAAAACACACATTGGTATTAAACTCAATATACAGAATACGAATAATATTTAGACTTATGCCAGATATACCTACCGATCCTGAAATGTACAAGTCTCTATTATATTAATTATGGAAGATACGAGGGCATCTCTATGGGAAAATATACAAATTGGGTTTTTTCAGACCGGAACATTTCTAAACAAAAATATGTATCGACAATAACTTCGATGTCCTGATTACGAATCCGTTGGAAATTTGATCCTGTTTTGTCCCCCAATAATATTTTTCGCAAAAATCGGCATTTCCATCGCCACTGGCTATCAGTGTATGTCACTCAGATCAACCCCAGACGAGATTTGAATTCATCTCTGGTATATCTACCGATTCTAAAATTCACTCCAATAATTACGGGAGATACAGGGGTGTTTCCATGATAAGTGAAACACACCATTCAATAAATTCCCTACTTTATTTGTTTTCTGATCTAATGTTTTCATATTCCCTAGATCATTTACTTCCTCGCCTTATATTTTCATGTTTACGTAATTATTCTCATATTTCAGTTTCTGTTGCTTATAATTCAAAGTTTAACTTGAATTCCTTCTGAGGGCACTTTTATCAGTGACATTCAGTATTTATTTAAAATAATGATGAAGTTCAGTACAGCAAAATTATTAAATAATTTATATTTGTCTAGTTATTTCTTCAATTTCCATAACAACGGATACGTTATCTAGTTAATTTATGGTATAGTTTTGTATCTGCTTACGGTAATTTCGACATTTCAAAAATGTATACTCTAACGAGAATGTGCTTCCAGGTGGAATAATGTCAGGAAGTATAAGCATTGATTCTGATTCACCATATTCATATCTACTTCATAATTGGTTCACCATCCTCTGATGAATAATCAGAGCAGTAGATTACCGGGACAGTAAACACTCACTTCACGAATTGTATAGAGCCCTCTGATAACTTAACGATGAATTAACACTGCTAACTGGTGAGCTGAGGCATGCCTTGCCATGGGCCGTGATGGTCGTGATGGTGGAGCGCTCGCCTTACAATAAATCATAAGGTCGTGGGTTCAAAGCCCAGCACGGTCATCGGTCCCGGATCTTTTCCTTACTCGCACAAGCTCGTAGGAGCTTCTGAGAGGTGTCTCTCTGTAGAAACCTGAAAGATTCGTAAGGAAAAAACAATAATACGATAAATAAATAATGAACAAATTGAATATTTAATCATCTGTTAAATTCTTCATGCAACTAGCCCTCAATGTAAGAAGTTTAATGATACGAGTAAAATTCTATCGAAGTGAAGAATCGATTCAAAATAACACATCAGAGATGCACAACCTTAACCTGCGTGTTTTTAACTATTTACTCTATCTAGAGAAAGCTGGGCTACAATAAAAGGTTAGAGCCGTAGGTACAGAATAATTTTTCAAAAGTTTTTTAATCTTTTTCTTTTCAAAAGAAATTGATATAATGGGTGCATTTTTATTACTACGTTCTTTACATATTTTCCATAATAATTCAGGAAGCCCAGCCAACTTCTTAGTTCAGACCCACTTGAAGGTATTGCTGCGTTCATCACAGCTTCAGGTTTTCTCCTGGGTTTTAGTTAAATTCCATTTTCTGTTGTCAGTTCATAATTTTCCGCCAAGTAGTGTCGTCCACTCTTCATTAAATGCTTTGGCTAGAGTTTTCATCTGAGGAATTCCTAACAAAATCCGAACAAATTTTTCGATTCAATGCATATTATCTTATCCATTCTTCATCATTCTCCTTCTTGAAGTTTAACCCTACATTTTGCCTCTTGCTTTGCCTTGGTAGCTCTTCAACAGACTTATTGTAAGTCATTCCTTCATTCATAGGTAAATACTGAAAAACTTACTGGATATAATTGTTTATTTGATGAAACAATTAATAATAATAATGATAATAATATTAATAGTCGCTTTTATTGATAGGTATCGGAAAGTAACAGTATAAAGTAGAAAAAATACACATCGTTATAACCTATCAAAAGGCAGAGTTAGCTCTGGCTCGAACTCCAAGAAGAGATGAGCGATTGCTTTCGTCTATTCGACCTATGAATTTGACTTAAATGTTGTCTGACCTATCCCAGCACTGATAAGAAATCAGCACCTTGAAACATGTATGTATGCAGGAGGTCATTTCCAACCAAACAACCAAATGAAGGATAATATTCCATTGTATTATTACAATTAGCATTTGCCATAGTGTCTTCCTTGAGGAACGATGCCCGAATGGCTGTCAGATGTAATTCATTCCATTATTTGATGATGTGTAAAGAATCCTCCTTCATCTCGTACATCATAAACTACTCCCATCAAGAGAAAACAATATGCGAGCAGCTACATAATTTTTTACTGAACCGGATAAACTTTGGTTCAAACAGAAACACAAGGTTATTCAAATTCAGATGGTTGAAGACATTCAACGATTTCTGCCGTGTCGTGGTCAACTGTCAACTTGCTATAATTATCAGATTCAAGAGCAGCGTGTCCATCAACTCACCAAGTACCCCTATGGTCTGGACCATAATATCAACAGAGTGTTTGATAATGCCTTTGCAGTTCAAAGAGTTAATTCTCGATTCTCTAGAAGATGAAAGCTTAATGACGATAATCAGGCGTATTGGCTTGTATTTTCCTGAGGGTGGGGAATGAGGATGAGAATAGATTCCATACCTCTCATTCTCCATAACGAACTCAGTATCCCTCAGAGCATAAGGTATATTTACTTCGTATAATACACGTAGCGCCGCATTATGCTTGTGGATATAGGGTGAGTCCTCATAAGACTGACAAGCTGACAGCAGATGCATTACGATATCATTCGCCACACGACAATCTGCAACTGGTGTCCGAGATCTCAATACCCGTCACGCGACGAGGTATCAAGCCATTATAAATCCCTCTCAGTTCACTTGACCTGAGGAATGGTAATATAAATTTTTTTGGATAAGCTCTTCAACTGTGGTTATCTCTTAGGTGTTCCTCTTTCTCTAGGTAAGTAAACGTCCCCCCGGCATCAAGATGATGCAAAAAGCTTACCATCTACGAGCTGATGAACATTCTCTCCATAATCCTCGCATCGTCCTCTTTTGAGATAAACTGTCGATCCTAAACTACATTCCGATACTCCAAGTCTAATTCAGGCAAATTCTGGCAACTTTTGACTTGACTCTCTTTGTTTTCAAAAATTTCATTTTTCTTTAAAGGGATGCATTTGCAAAATTTTCAAAAAAAATTAACTGAACTGAAAACTGTTGAATTAAAATTCATAGATTCTAAAATTGCAATAGAAACAGGGTGTTCAATTCAAAGAAACAATGTTGGGGTCGGTATGACCAAATATTTCAACTGAAACGTGTATACACTTATTCATATCAAGGAAATGCCTACTATATGCAATTCACCTATTTTTAATGAAAATCATATCAAAACTAATCACTTACTGATTGATCTATTTGAACCGGCATTATTCGACTATTCCATTTTCATAATGTACTATTAAACTACTCAACTGAAAATCAAAATTGTGTTTTTCAATCTTTCCTATTTTTAGTCTAGCTCAACATTATATAATGTTGGCACAAAAAAAAGAGGAATTTGCATTATCGCTTCCACTAGAAGCCTTTTTACGGCTTGGAAATATTCTATGCCGCTCCCTGTAATAAATCATTTTATTTTCTGCATAATATACTATCCACACAATACGCGTGTAACTCCAAAGCACGATTGAAATTAGTTTGTTGTGGTTCTTCTGTTACTAGCGTGACCCAGTAATAATTTTTTTTACCAAATATTTTGTTAGATATTTAATTTGCAAATCCATTTCTGAAATAATATATTCAACTGAAAGCTGAAAGTGTAATCGAAACAACTCAAAGAGCTACTAATTTTAACACAGAGAATGAAAAGATCATCAATCATTTTTGTTATGTTTTGTTAAGGTTTATTAGAAAGGTCCATGAGATTCTGTGTAGTTGTGCAAAACACATACAGGGTGTAAATTTGAAATCTTTCAATGCGAATATCTCGCGAAATAAAAAAGTTAGAACACACCATTTGGCACAAAGGCTAACGAGTTAGGAGGAACTAAAACCACCATATTTTAGTGAAGGCACGAATCACACCCCAACTGTAAAATGACAAATGGCACTACCTCTTTTGTAATACCTCAGACGAAAGGTCTCATTTAGTAGTATTCCCCTGTACAAGAATGTTCATTTTCATCCAACACTGGGTGGCACAAAAACATATTTCGAATAAATAAATTGTATTGTGTGAAAATGGTAGTTTATTTGATCAGATGTTTAAAATGCATGCCATTCAGTTCTAACCAATAGTACACGATTTTCAAATTCCATTCTTGTTATTAAGAGGATATTTCATTTCATTAGATGGTGACCATGTATTCCAGTTTGTTGTAAACAAAAAACAAAATCATGTTGGAGCATTCCTTCAGAATAAATAAAAAGTACTCGAAACAGTAGCACTGCGTTTTCATCGAGTTCGTACCTACCTATCAATGTTGGTAAAAATGTTGTCCTTTGTGCAAGGTTTTACTGTAAAGTCAGGAAACCGTCGAACTGAAATTATCTCAAATGAATTGCGAACTATTTTCTGTTCATCATGGTTTACAGTTTGCCAGAAAGAATTCAGATGGTGTTAATCTATGGTTCTGAAAATTGTTTTGCCTTAAGAACTGCTGCAGCATTCAACAAAAGACACCCCGGAAAAAATGTAAGTCGCACTTACATCAGACAACTAATTCTTAAATTTGAAGAAACAGGATCAGTGGCAAACAAAAAATGGACCAATCCAAGAGTACTTAATGAAGCGGCACAAGTGGAAGTTTCAAGACATTTTGCTATGAATCCTACAATGTCTCTAAGCCAAGGTTCAGTCATAACAGGAATTTCTTATCAAGCTATTCATCGGGTACTCAAACTTCATAAGTTTCACCCATACAAAATGCACATTCTTCAGGAGTTGCGGGAGGATGACCCTGATTGAAGAATTCAATTTTCCGAGAACATGACCGAAATGTTACGTATTACTCCCCAGTTGCTAAAAAATATTTGTTTCACCGACGAATCCACTTTTTTTAACATGGTGCAGTGAACAAACACAACTATAGGTACTGGAGTGACGTAAATCCGCATGTCTTCAGGGAAGGACACACGCAGTATCCGGAAAATTTAAATGTCTGGGCGGGAATTTTAGGTGACAGTAATTGTGTCATTATTTATTAAAGGCAATCTTAATGGTGGTACTTATTTCGAAATGTTAAACACCACCATTCAACCTTTAATTGTAGCCGAAATAGAAAATCAGTTGGACATTGACGGATATAAGAACCTGAATGAAGATTTAATACATTTTCAGCACGATGGAGCACCACCCCACTACGTTTTGCCAGTCAGGCAATTTTTGAATGATGCTTTTCCAGGTCAGTGGATTGGACGGAGAGGTTCAATCGAATGGCCAGCGAGATCTCCCGATGTAACACCACTCGATTTTTTTCTCTGGGGACATTTGAAATCCGTCGTATTTAAAACACAACCTACTTCAATAGAAGATCTTCGACAACGCATTATTGCAGAATGCAGATCTATTCCAAGAGATGTGTTCCAAAATGTTAGAATGGCATTTGAACATCGATTATACTATTGCTTACAACAGAATGGAATGCATTTTGAACATCTGATCAAATGAAATATCCTTTTAACACATTTTATTTTATTCGACTTTATGTTTTTCTTACACCCTGTAGTGGGTGGAAAAAAAGTCTTGTACAGGTGAATACTACTGACTGAGACCGGGGTGACTTATCCCTTCACTGAAATATGGTGGTTCTAGTTCCCCCTAACTCTTTAGTATTTGTGGCAAACGGCGTTTTTCTAACTTTTTTATTAAGCGAGATATTCGCATTGAAAGTTTTCAAATCTACACCCTGTATTTTGTTAATAAAGTGTCTACCCAATTCTCACTACTGATCCCCAAACATCATAAACAATGTAACAAATATTCATATTTCAATAATTCAGGAACGAAAGGTCCAATCTATTACCATCTACAGCACCTTGTTGAAACATTTGAGTGAAGCTCAAAAATTCAGACCCGGACTAGAACAACCATTCTTGTAATTTTCCCTTGTTAGTAGAGAATGGTCAGCTTTGCGTCACTGATCTGCACTTGATTCTGTTCAGAGAGCCTCGAAAAAAGTATTTGATAGAAATTAATGGGACTATGAATGACGGTCTGATAGTTTGTCAATATGACTTCCCAGATTAAAATTAGCTGAGAATTCGTGAAAGTGAAAGTTTTTGCAATGTTTTGAGAAGTAAAGTACCTAATATAAAATTACATAATATAACATAATATAAAATTGTATACATCAAAAGTGGGACGGACAAACCTCTTTCGAGTATGAAATCCTTTTTTGTCCAACATGAAAACCCAGGAATATTAAACCGAGATATTAAATTGAATTTTCATTATGTTTAAGGGTTGTTGGGATCGCTGATTACAAATCCGATGATCATATTGGAAAATTCCAAGTTCCGACCAACATTGAAATATTTTAATATCAACATTTACGCCGTTTCAATTGTTTTCGGAATAAAATTGAAACAGTACCAAAGTGCTAGGAATGTAACATGGGTACTTTTAATACTCACTAACGTTAAAAATCTCTTACCCTTTGTACAGGGTGGGCTAAATAAATTGAATACTGAAATGAAAATAAATTAAATCAATAGAAACAGCATAAATCTTGTTTTAAACTGATTATCTACCACGAAAACACGGAAGAGTGATAGTGAAAGGTACAGGACCGGCTTCTGGAAATTCCAAAAGAACATGGATGGATGAAGGTGTAAATGAGGATAAGAGCAGACCCGAATGAATGAAAATTCAAAATGATTGCAGAAATTGACCCTTATTACCATTTCGTTTCGTTTCGTCGTGTCGTGTCGTGTCGTGTCGTGTCGTGTCGTGTCGTGTCGTGTCGTTTCGTGCCGTGCCGTGTCGTGTCGTGTCGTGTCGTGTCGTGTCGTGTCGTGTCTTGTCGTGTCGTGTCGTGTCGTGTCGTGTCGTGTCGTGTCGTGTCGTGTCGTGTCGTGTCGTGTCGTGTCGTGTCGTGTCGTGTCGTGTCGTGTCGTGTCGTGTCGTGTCGTGTCGTGTCGTGTCGTGTCGTGTCGTGTCGTGTCGTGTCGTGTCGTGAAAGCTCTATAAGTATATTAAATATTCTGAATCGCTGATTCCTGTAAGTAACTTCATAAGCTTTTCTAAATTCACTATTCTCTTGTTCACATGATGTGAATGTGAATGTTATAGTATTTGATCATTTTCGAAAAATAAAACAAACAGAGAAAACATCTGTAGTTTTCATAAACTCGCTCAATTTATTTCAGCCACTTGTATTCAATACAAAATGTCAGATATTAAAAGTTTCACCTTTCATTTCTCTTCTTCCAGGAAAATTAACTTCATATCGTTCGTCTTCTTCTATCACCCACACTGAACCAGATTTTGCTTCATTCATAGTCCGAATTACCTGGTCACCGAGAATTTCCGCTCTGAAATAATGAAAAAACTATAGAGATTAGGAATGTGGACATTTCAAACACTTATACAACAACCACACGAGTATTTTTCCCCATCAGATACAGAGTTGTGTACGCAACTGTCCCTCCATTATGGCAAAATGATAACAACAAGAAATAATTAATATGTACTATAGTTGCTAATAAAATGACATATTGTAGTGTCCGAGAAGTTTTTTGTCTTCAAATGGATACAAATACATATATAAAACCTAATATCGAAAAGTGGAACTCATATGAGTTAAATTTGCAATAATTATTCGACAATTTCAGAAAACATTAAACAAAAAAACTAACCCTTATTTCTGCCTCAAAATATTCCTAGCCATGTGCGATGTTCCATCCGAGCCATAATCATATATCTACAATTTTTATGGTTTATCTCGAATTTTCAACAAAATAAGTTAGACCCAGTACAAAAATGAATATAACGGTGAATAAACTTATCTTTTAATGTAAAAAAAACATGTTATCCAACGGCATATTCTCACTAGTAATCTCCCTTGAATTATTATTGGAAATATTTTCGAGAGCACGAATTTAAAAAAAAGTTCATGCTCGAGGAAATATCTCCAAGTAGTAGTTCAAGAACGTAGGAGATTCGCTAAGAAAATTTCAGATAGAAAATTATAACATGACATTTTCCTTCAGAATATCCAGTAGGAAACTGAAATTACCAAATAGGCACCTGTTAACAGGTAAATTATGTGCCATTGACTCAGTGCAACCTGATGATGTGTCAAAACATTACAGGCCGTATATTCTGCTTGAACACTATTTGTCTGGTCAACTAGAATTTCAAGTATTGTTTGTTGTTTTAGTGTTGGTAATTTTTTTCCCTGGGCATTGTCAAACGTCATGAGTTTATCAGCCGATATGAAGTCGAGCAAGAAATAGGTTTTGTTTGTTGCAGCTTTAAAATAGTTATTCGTGTTCCACAAGAAGCGTTATCCATTTTGGTCTACTCGGACGTGAATCTTCATATAATTTAGATTGTACTTCTTCACCGATAAGTCATTTGATATATAATTATAAACTTGGAATGATAAATAATGGTGATCCTTGATAATTTTCTGAAGTATTATTGTTTTTAAAGAAATGTACTGTTCATTCAAGAATACCACAAAATTCTAAAAATCTAGAATGTAAATTTTTCAGATTCACAATTGCCACAATCAGTTTCTCTGGAATGAATTCATATCATCATTAGTACATTTAGCATCATTGGCAACAAAAAATTATAGTAAAAATAATAGCACACTCACGAGATAGGTAAATATTCATCTGGTCGATGATTCGGATATCCTTCCTTTGTAACAGCTGCATATACGAAAGGAGTATCTACAAACCCTGGACAAATGGTCACCACCCTTATATTCGTTTTGTCGTAATGTTCTTTCTTTCCCAACCCTCTACCTGAATGAAAATATCACTTAGTCATTGCTGGAGATACAGAAAGAACCCAAATTTGGGCAATGGTGAGTTTTTATGTCATGAACAGTTGATGAGTTGAAACTAAAAATATTCGATGATCTGGATGTTTGCCGTGCCAAGGCAAAACTCAAGAACCAACCAGACCATTGACATCAGCTGTGAAAGCCAACATTACTATAAAAATGTTTGAATTACATTTTATTCAAAAGTTTAGTATTGTAATAATTCGGTAGCCAGACCTGACCACGTATGTTTAAATAATCATGCTCAGCTCGACCGCATGACCTCATCTCTGCTCGTCAATGGTACACCCATGACTCTTCCAATCCAAGAAGGAACGAGAACCAGGTTGAGTGACGGAGATGAATCTCCAGATCGTTCCAATAGAAGCGTTTCTGATCCGAATAAAGGAATCTCAAACGGGTTTGTGAGTCAGTTATAGTTAGTTCCAGAGTTTCTGAATAATAAGCGACAGTGTTTTAAATCACTTTAGAAGTATAAAATAAATTAGAATTTGTAGTTTTCGAGCTGAAATGAATTGGTAAATTATAGTTTATTTCATTTTCATCACGGTGCTGTCAGAAATGGGATTGTTAAAACAAATGTGTGTTCACGTAGTGGACAGTCTACGTGCTACTTAAAAAAGAACTGATAGACCTTTATCGCGCGAAATAGACTATAGTGTCTCATTGAACAAATAAGTGTTCGCGAAGTGGACATTTTGCGTCATAAGAGGCACCAACTGAGGAGATTGTGGAATAGACATATATCTCGGTCAAAGATACTGGAAGACAAAATATTTCCGAAGAGAGTTCGCTTGGTTGATTTGAAGGTCTAAAGCAAGAGAAGAAAGAGAGTTGGAAACAACCGGGAAGAAGACCGTACTTCAGAAATGACTCGATAATGAATAAATTGGAAGAAACTACTAAGTCCCTGGCCCTCTTCAATAGTAATGGTAAAGTAGAAAGCGGGGTCAACGCGCATATATCTGTATTGTTATTGTCAACTGAACAATCTAACGAAGAAGGACAATTACCTACACTCTCCCGAGAATAGACGACTTCCTCGACACGTTGGCAGGCTCTACGATTTTTTCTCGAACCTTGATTTTAAGAGCGGACATTGGCAGATAAAACTGGCTCCAGAAGATCGAGACAGCCTTCACTGTAAGCTCAGGACTGTGGCAACAGTTATGCCATTTGGACTCTGTAATGCTACAGCTATATTTGAAAGATGTAGAGACGATTTTGAAGGGGCTCCCATGGAAGATGTGTCTGGTATACCTCAACGATATAATTGTGGTTGGAAGATCTTTCGAGTACCACGAGAAAAACCAGGAGGAGGTATATCTGCGATCGAGAAGCTCTGGAC
This sequence comes from Chrysolina americana, assembly GCA_958502065.1. Classification (NCBI taxonomy): domain Eukaryota; kingdom Metazoa; phylum Arthropoda; class Insecta; order Coleoptera; family Chrysomelidae; genus Chrysolina; species Chrysolina americana. The sequence continues at coordinate 77,540,661 of OY293414.1, forward strand.
TGAAACTGAGCCCCAAGAAATGCCATATATTTCAAAAAAGAGTGTGATATCCCGGCCACGTAGTCTCTGGTGAGTGAGTAGTAGTAAAAAATTGTTCGTGCACCTACTACTTCCGATACGTGCTAGGATTTGCTAACAATGCTAAACCACTGACTAGGCTCACGGAAAGGCAAATAAAGTTCCAGTGGTAAGAAGAATGTCAATTCGTTAGGGAAGCTGAGAGGAGCATTGATCAACGTACCAATCCTGAACTATCTCCTTCCGAACGGAAAATTAATTTGGAACACGGACGCAATCAATATGGGACTTGGTGGGACTTCAGTAAAACCCTGAGTAAGCCGGGGCGCAATTACTGACCTTGGAAAGGTCAAGTGGCTCTTCTCGAGTTAACCCATGTAGAACTTTCTGTCCGTTTGAGTATAAGAACATGAATTCATCTCACCCTCCGGTGGTCTGAGGGTGTTTGATTTGATTGTTGTCATTCAAAAGCTTATATACCTAATTTTACAATGACTGACACCAAAGATAACCATGTCACATATAATGTTCACTTCCATATATCCACGAACCCCCTCGCATTCTTTCTAATTCGTGTTCTGGATACGAAACGAAAGTTAAATACTTTTTTTTGAGGCGGGTCACGACAAACTTACTTTCATCGGTGTTTCTCAGTGCATTTGAAGATTCTCTACATTTAAAAGGTTTCTGATAATCCTTCCGAAAATAGTTGTTATCCTAATCAGTACCGAAAGAGTATATTTTCCGCATGCGACTGCCGTTACCCGAATGACGCAACCCAACATCACACTTGCATTCACATAAGGCATGTGAGCGTATATCGATAACAATAATTTTGAGGAGATATATTTGTCCTGTGCCGGGTCTTGAAATAGCAACTAATAATTGCTGAAATTTAGGCACCCGACAACTAGACCTTTACAAAAGTTCATAATTAAATTGTTAGGGTACCCTAGTAGTATGAATAGAACTCACCTAGGGCTATCACTGCACTTTTTGTGGCACAATATGCTGGAGCATACCTAGAAGGATCTAGTCCAAGAACTGAACCGGTGTTCACTATGAGACCTTCTTTTGAAGATCGATATTTTAGTAAATATTCCTCATGGGCTAGATAGGTACCTGTGAAAACGCCTCCCTGTGAAAACATTCAAATTGGAAATTTCAAAAGTATAACAAAGTTCGAAATTGTTTGACCAATAGGCTTCACTCCAAGGAAATATTTTTAAGACCTGACTATTCCATACATTTCAAAGAAATTTAGGGATAATTTGGGGTAATAAAATGATGTATATGATATATTTTTTTTTAAAACCTGACCTTTCCAACTGAAATCAAACCCAACACAATTTTTCCTTATTGACTTTCCTAAACCGTTCGATAGAGTCAACCAGACCTCCTGTTAGCAGAATTACTTCAAAATCAGGAGTGTTATTGAATTAATCATCAAAAATACAGAAGTTGGCATATAGACTGGTGAAAACTTTATCATGTTTGCTGAATCAGAGGGATTATAACTGACCCTTGCCGTTTACAAAGTGACATAAGGATGATAAATGAACCCGGGGTCCTTTATAAACAATCCTCAAATAATCAAAAGGAAGAAAGTATCAACTTCGATGCGTACACTACAGACTACAGGATCACTACAGGTGCACTACAGAAAGAATCAAGACCCGGCACACGTGTGCCCTCTCTACAAATATTGTTAAGAATTTGTTGAGAGGAGATATGAATGTCATATTACTTAATATTCTGTTGAGAGTACAAATAAGAGTCATACATGACGATCTTTAAAATAATAATACTTCACGTTTGATGACGAGTGAAGGTCTCACACACATTAATTAGTATTTTGAAGTATATACCTCCACCACTCGATATTCCAGAAGAAGGATACCAAGCCAAAGAGAAAGTTTAACATTAGTCGCTAAATTTCTAAGGTGTACAGACGTGTGCACTATGTACCAAAATCATAGACACGTGATTATCAAATTAGTCTTTAGTCGTTTTTGTATGTTCTCTAAACTAACTTGATAGTTCACTAAAAGCACACATAAAGATCATCAAAGATAAATTATCAATACTAAATAGAAAATAGTACCCACCTAAAATCTTCTTTATCGTGTATGCAATCTCTTCCGACTATTACCAATGGAATCTCAAGGTCAAATATAAACCCAGAATACATATAACTTGGAAGTCAAACAACAAAATGTTCAAAGACTCCAGGGCACCAATGCACAATACAAACCCCCTGGAGGTCTCCTGACGGTCACTGAGGACGTCATAAGGGTGGGAGGGCAGAGAACCGGCTGTAATACCCTACTACGGATGTAACAATAACTTATTAGATCTTAAAATCTAATGTTGTTAATTTACTTCGGAAAGTATCGAGTCAAAATGTTCCTAACACATATTTTCAACAATATTGTTAAAGACCATTAGATTCTAAAAGCTTCATTCATAAAACAACATCTTAATTTTCTCTCTTGTCATACCAATCCATGTATAATTCACTAGTACGATCTATACAAAAAAAATGTAGTATTGATTGGAGCCTAAATGTGATTGTTATGTAGATTCACTTAAGGCAGTTCAGAATACATTTTTGCAATGTGGGACTTACATAATATGAATCACATTGGTATCCCCAAATTCTTCGATACATGAGTTCTAAGCTCTTGTCAATGGTTCAATTTAATTCTAAAATTCCAAATCAAGTGAATGAATATAATGAATATAATATTACGAACAGCTAATGATTGATAGAGTCAACTAGACTTTTTGAGTGCCTCAAGTTTTGCATTAGAAATTGCTCTAATATTAAATAACATCTGTACTGGCAATCAGTCATTGTTAGTAACCATGACTTCTTTTTAAATATTGAGAATCATATATAAACCATTATAAATTGTATTGTCCGTGTGTAAATGAATAAACATATCTGTGTATTTATGTCACTCAATATATTCGCTCTGAATGAAATAGGGGTAGAATTTTGTTTTCCTTACCACATTCACATCCAGTTGCAACCTCCACTCTGGTTCATTGAGAATCCCAGCATTATTAACCACAATATCCAGATTTTTGAATTTTTCTATAACTTTCTCACACGCGTCTGAAAGAAAAACTCTCGTCAGAATCTTCTCATCATTCGATTCGAAATATCCATACGAAATTCTTTCATTACAATGAAAACAAATTTCAGTTATTCCCAACGTTATACAATGTAAGTATATTGAAGCAACAATGATCTAGTAATTCTTTTCAAATGTATTGTTTAAAATTTTTTTTTTTTTTTCAGAACGAAAGTGGAGACCTAGGTATATGAAGGACTAAGGAAACACAACATTTATCCTTACTTTATATCCGATAATACAGTGCGGTTATGAATAATAGTCCAACCCCCTACTAATTTTTGAACCACTTGGTATTATATCATTATAAAATTTTGATGTGTAAATAAATCGGGTTTGCAGGCCCTCATTTTTCGAAATTGCTCCATACTATTCTTGGCAAAACTTCAACGGGTTATATTGTTTTAAATATATCTGGTCTACGTCAAAAAATTCAATTCAATTATGAGTTTGTTATCTGAAAGTTGAACAAATATTGAAGATTTTTTTCGTCATTCTGCTTCGTGGGAAAGATTGTTCACATAACTTTTTAAGTATGAACTGTATCAAAACAGAGGCCCTGGAAGGATCTAGAATATACTGAAAAGACACTCTAGTGACGTCAAGGAAGCTGTGAAGTGTGTACAATATTCGTTAAAAAATATTACTCACCTCTTTGTTGTGACTCTTTTGTAACATCAGTTTTAATGAATATCACTTTGTCACCATATTCATTTTGAAATGTTTTTTCTGCCTTCTTACCATTTTCTTCAGAAAGATCTAGGATTCCAACTCCCTGAAAAATTCCTATCATCAATATTCAACAGGGGTCCAATGTTCATTTGGCTGGAACACATTCGACTTCAATGTTTTCCGACCATACTCTAAGACTAAGGATACATCCTTATTTTGCAAGTACAGAAAGGTACTTGTAATACTGGAGAAACGTGTTACAAAAGTATTGTGGCAGTACGTCTCCACAAAAATTGAACTTCGCCGTTTATTTTCAGGGTATTTCTCAATATGACATATTTTTGTTTGTTACAATATTGAGAATAATAAAGCAGCCATTCAACTTTTTTTTGTCAAGCATTTTCCAGTCAGGCCATGGTCACACGCTCTGGTGTGATAATAACCATAGCAAACACTCCCCACGTCCGTGGGGCGAGCGTTTACTGGATCCGAGAAAACTCTATGACGGAAATCGTCCTATTTTGATGGTCACGAATGACACTACATCAGGCTTAATGGCTTGTATTTGCCTGAGGGTGGGAAATGAGTAGTTCTGATAGATTTGACACTTTCCATTCTCCACAGCGGACTCAATATCCCCCGGAGAATAAGGTAACACCGGTGTCTCGTCTATACCATACGAGCGTCAAAGATGGTAATATAACACTCGTAACACCGCGATATGACTATGGATATAGGCTGAGACCGCGTAGGCTGGACAGGCTGACACCAAATGCATTATAGCCTCGGCTCACACACGACACGCTCGGCATTTAGTGTCAGGTACCTCTATTACCCATCACGCGACTACGGTAGACGAGGGTTTTGAAGACACTATCCCGGCAGGCCATTATGAATTCCACAGTTTCCGACTTCAGCCCACTTGACCTGAGGAATGCGAAGGTTAGGGTTCTGGATGAGCTGAGGTCTTTAATATTCTTGTAGAAAACCCCATGCATTAGCTTATCCTTATGTAGCTGTAAGAGCCTCTCACTCTCCACAGCTTTGACGTGGGCTTCTTGCTGAACGGGTTCCAACTCGATGACAGACTTTGGATTCGTCCGTTCAGTGCCGAATACGAGACCGAGTTCATCAGCTGCACGGGTTGCTGTCTTGAAAAGAGATGCTCCAATTCCTGCTTTTTCTTAGTCGCAGACCATGTAGAGGAGGGGATCTGAACCCCTGTGGACTTCACATGCTTCATTCAGAACCATTATGTTATGTAGACAGTCCAAACTTAAGAGTCCACGGCCTCCCCGTTGTCTGGGGAAGTATGACCGTGAAACGAATGATTTAGGATTGAATATGCATCATTTTGCGAGTTTTTACGTCGAGTTATCGTAGCTCCTTTTAAGTTCATTCTATTACTCCAAAGGAGTAGAGTACAATCGGAACTGCAAGCATATTAGTTGGAGTTTGTGCTGATACTCGCCGCGAAGAGAGTTCTTAACAGTGGTGACCTCTTGGGAGCTGCGTTGTTTCACCCCTAGGTCGAACTGAACGTCTTCTCCGCATTCCACGCGTCATCCTATCTTGATATGAATCGTCGATAGCATGCGTGTACTCTTCGACGTGTTATCTTCCACCATTTGGAACAGATGAATTATTATTATTATTAACGTCCTTCGTGGAATGATCGAAGAAATTAGCTGCTCTGTGGAGACAATTTTTTTTTCCTAATTCTGATTTCCACGAAAAGAAAAATACTGCAATGTTCAAAGAATTGAAAATGCATCATGGTCTCAGATCCCCAGTGTCAGGAAAACTCTATACCCATCACGCGACTGCGGTAGATCAGCTCATGCGATGATGGATCAAATGCCTTGCGGTAATCGACCCAGGCCATCGAAGCGTTAGGTTTATACTGCACGGAGTTCTGGTTCTGCATGACACATCTGTCAATTTATTTTCCTTGCAGCTAGCGATCCCTTAGTTGGACTATCTTTGCTCATATATTCGTTCATTTAGCGGATCAACGCCGGAGAATATTTGCATGTATAAGATGAGGGTAAACATATTATGCATTAAAGCATATCATCGGTCTGTAATTCTTTGAATCAGACGAATCTCCTTTTTCGGGAATGGGTACGGTTTCCCCATTGACAACCCAATCCGGAATCTGTTGCTCCCCATCTAGCAATGAGTTGAGAACTCTTGCCATATGACAACATTGAATAGGAGTTGCGCATTGTCTCATCGATTTTATCTTAGCTTCCATCTTGTGCACATACCGCTCATCACTGCCAGTTGTCATGGCTTCAGGGACTTGGTACTATGAAGCGCCCTGCAGGTTCTGTGCCCTCCATTGGTGGTATGATGCGAGCCTACTCTACAGCCAGACCAAACACAGCATATCTGCCACTTCTGTTACATCGTTAACCGAGGAGGAGCTCTGATATAGCCTCGAACCCAGATATGAGATACATACTCCCTTATATTTTGGGCAAAAAATGCTGAACAGTCTTATTTTGAACTTAGTGTCGACAATGTGAAAAATCTATAAAACTAAAACTCAGTTTTTTGGAAATTGACACCTTCCACAGTATGGAAATGAAAAGATGTTAATTTAAGAAAGAAATCGTGTAAAAAAAAAAATTCTCAACAAAACTAAACTTTCAATCTTCAACTAGAACTTAGCTCAAGCAACAATTCAGTTTGAATACCGGGATTTACCTTCACCCCATTTTTAAGCAAATGTTTCACTATCACATTTCCTATACCACTTGCACCACCAGTCACAATGGCTACTTTGCCTTCTACAAATGTCATGTTCTGACCGATGTAATCAATTCAATATGAATTTTCGAACCACAAATAATCACGATGACTCTAATCATTGAATAATATTTCCCAAAGCACGCAGGTCATCAATATCTTATGATAGTGTTACATAAATCTGACCTTGAAGTACACTGGTACAGGGAGGCAGTTATCGACGGAAAAAACATATTAGATCATTTTTCAATCGAGTTATACAGTACTTCATTATAAACTAGTTAGAATATTATTATTCGTCACTGAAAGCAATGAAATGTCATTCAGAATTGAAAATGCAACCTCCTTCCACAATAAGTAGAAAAAAAGAACCTATCATTCCCAATAAGCGATAAAAAATTAACTTAGCTCTTTTTTTATCGAATGTTTGATTTATGTCAATGAATTTCCATGAATTCGGGTTTTCATTCTTAAAATAACTATCGAATCGTATACCTTCAATTTGCGAGTAATTTTCGTAAAAACAATTTTTTTGTGTATTTTTTCCCGATTGATACAAGCCTATTATAAGAACCAATGAGATTTCTTAAATTTCTTAAAATCGACCGTTTAACAGTAATTTTCAATGATATAAAGCTACCTAGCTTTCCCAATAACTGATAAATATGCACCTTGCTATTGTTCAACTAAATCGTGAACGGTAACACTTTGACAACTAACTGTCAGATTATTTTCGGGTTTTCTCACTAAAACGTCGTTTCAGAATGGTGAGATTTGTTTAATAATCTTTAGAAAATATCGAAAAAATGAAAAAAACATAAATACATGAATGAATGATCAAATATTCCGAATGATCCCCATTGACTAACAGACAGTGATTGGTAGGTATACTTTTGAATTCCTTCTGCATTTTTGCAAATTATTATCTACTGACAGCCTTGCATTCAGTAAAAATTTTGCCTCTCAAATTACTGGTACTCAATAACGGTAAGCAGCTGGCCATTCTATTGATCCTCTACGACTTACTCATATGTTATATATAATTTGATATTCAAGCTTAAATAACATATGCATTTCTTTGAATAATGCCCATTTCCATTGCTGTCACTCAGAATATTTTGGTATGCATTCATTTATTTTGTAACAGGAAGAATAAAAGTTGAGCTGTTAAGCAGAATATTTTGTTTCGAAAGAATTTTCTCAATAATACTATACTTTATGAACCAGTACCAATTATTGTTCTCTTCTCATCAGATGTTTCATTTCATTGTAGCTGTTTTGATGTTCTGTAAACGTGGTTTGTTTGATGTACCTACATCAAAATACGGAAGATGTATAAAAATGTATGGAAACTATTTATCACTTTTCAACTCGCTAATGGACACCGCTGGGCAAAGTCAATATGCGGTCCATTTTTCATGTCCATAAATCTGAAAAATTTATGGCGGCCAGAGTAGAGAAATCGATTCGCGATATTGCGTTTTTTATCTAGCAAAGGTTAGAGGACCGGATTGTAGGAGTAGTATGAAAAATATTATTGGTAATTTTTTCCGCAAAAAAATTTATTCATATATATCAAAAATGTAAAAAGTTCGTACATAAAAGATGAGTTGACTCGTTTTTTCAAGTGCCTCCTCAGCATTCAAGATGTGATTTGTTTATTAACATTTCTGGTGTAAGTACAGTGAAGATTAATTATTTAAATTATTTATCATAAAAAATCTTGTACAAGGTGTACTGTGTCGAACTGTTCTTGTTTAATGACGTCCCCCGTTGGTCTATTTCAGTTTTCTTCCTAGAGTTGAATGAAAAATTCTTTATTTCATTGTGCCCAATAGTTTGTGACGTGACAACGTATCATCAGAAATAACAGCAGAAAATTCACCAGTTTTAAAGTTCCTTATAAATAGGTCCGTCAGCATGGGAAAAATAGTTTCCAAAATTATTTTGAAGATTCTCATAGTTGGAGAACTTCGACAACAAACAGATTTGTACTATTTTTACACATATTAACATCAAGACAATACTTTCCCATTCAAAGTTTTGGCTTGAACTCATGAGGGTATTTAGAAAAGTTTTACAAAACTGAGAATTCCAATTATGATTATTGATTCAGGTTGAAAACATGATGAATAATAATAAATTACATCTCCTGTAAGAACTATTTGAACAGAATGATACATTCTCGAATAAATTGATTTTTAAAAAAATTCAATTTCCCTGCGATTATCAACTAAACCAGCCGCCATTGTTTTATGGTCCAACTCACTCCCAATGTAAAGAAACTCTTCATAACGTCTCACCACTCGCCGCCTCCCTCACCTTTAAATTGTACAGAAAAGGATAGTCCGATACCAGGTTCCAAAACATGTATTGTGTTGGTATAGGCATGGCATCTCTATGTCTTTTATTACTCTGAGATTCACACAAAAGACACAGGTTCCAAATATTCATTTATTCGGCAAAGGGTTTTGGGGACGACAGTTGAGAGTTATTCATCCACAACCACCGTATATTTGAAGATTTATCTACACTTATGAACCGTATAAAGTACTACTTCGTCCACTTGTGGATTATGTAATGTAAAATGCAATCGTGAATCAATCTTAATGTACTCATTCCTTATTATTAGTAACAATAACAATTATATCAATAGACATTTCGTTCTTTGAACACATTTCACTTTGTTTTCATTAATAACCTGTTTCAGAAGGCTTAGTGTATATCTTAGTTTTTGCTAAACCTCATGTATGAGATTCTGATCACAAGATCCTGTATTCTCAGTTGAATTTGTTATAATTGTTTTATATATTTTATATACATGGTTCGGTTTTTAAAAAAGAATATGTCAAGATATGTCAATACGTCTTCTAGGAAAAAATTAAAAAAGTATTTCGTTGGCCTAAGACAGTTACTTCACTTGAAGAACTAACACCTTTAGATTAAATGGATGTCTCCTCTTGAAACGAACAATTAGTACCAGGACAGCCTTGGATTTTTTTGCTAAGCCCATCACATTCAGAATCCTCGATATAACTTTCTGCTACAGCTGAACTCACTCACCATGTAGATGTATTGTTGTAACATTTAGAAGGGGCAAACAATAAAATATATTTCAAAACATTTGGAATTGCCACTTGCATCTGACAATTATCACTTTGAACTGGCAATTGTCACTTTGAACCGACAATTGTCACTTTGTTGTTGACCCTTCTACGCCTTCGTAGCTATAAGATTATGCGTTTGACAAATTTAAAAATGAAGCATCTCTTGAAGAAACTTTCGACAAAGTGTTGATACTAACATGTTGTGAACATTAGCGAATAGTAAAAAAAAATATGTCGTTGGATCACTTCTTCTGAGGTGAGGACATGTATTTTTACACGTCTCCACAGTATTGTGATTTTTCGTGAAATGCCGATCTTCGTATTTGTTATCGACACAAAGGGATATTCGCCCTTGTCTTGTCTGATTTTCAAATTCGTCAATTCGCATCATCGACAGGCATCAGACAATTCCATTATAAGAGCAACCTAAATATTTCAAAGTTTATTATCTGAACTGTCTGAAAGGTTAGGGGATTTTATTCCAGTAATTATCAAATATTCTTTATCGTAAGCTCTCGTCAAAAATTCTTCCACGTCTACTCTTTTAAATAATGCAGCTTTCTTCGCCTTGTATCCTCTCGACTCACCCTTAAGATAGGCAGTGAGCTTACGATATTTCTCAATGTCTATGTTTTTACAGACCTTCATAGCGGCCTACAGCATCGAGTACTTTGACTATATTGATGAAATTGCATACTTCTTCAAATTCAAAAAATTCGATAGCAGGACTCTCTCATTTATAACCATTACCCTTCGTTTTTCTTTCCATTCATTAAATTCGGGAGATACTTTTTTCTACAAGCGTGCGTGTTCCGCCCTATTCCCGCACGCAATTTATTTTGAGAGGTGTCATATTCCCGCACTAGTGCGGGAAAAATTTTCCCGCACGCTAATGTCACTTCAAGTGAGTTTTTCCCGCACTAGTGCGGTAATAATTTTCCCCGCACGTGAAAGTTTGTTCAAGAGCATCACATAAGATGTTTCAATCCTCTTGTAGAAAAAATCTTGATCCTTACTCATACGCTTTGCGTCGTTCGGGTAACGGCAGTCGCATGCGGGAATAGTACTCTTTCCGTACTTGTTAGGATAATAACTATTTTCTACGCCCATGTCTGTAAACGTCAAAAATCGCACTGTCAACATTCCTTGTAAATGACATTTACAATAACATGAACGTAATGAGATCTCATAACATACACGTGCGTTTTGAGAAGAAAACTTAAACTTCTTGGTTTAATTAAATTACAATCAAATTTTTATTTACGTAAGACTTTATTTGGTCTATTTACACAAATTTCGTCAATTAAAAAACATAAAATCTTTTAGTATTAGAGAGATGTATATAGGATTGAAAGAGTGATGCCCCTAAATGTAGGCAGCACGTTATGCAATTTCTTAAAAAATAGGACACGTTTTCTTAAGTAGCATGCTATGAAAATAAATGTCATGACATTTATATTGTCAATTTCTTGAACGAAATATAATTGTATCCGAACATTTTCTCAACTTTGGCTACGAATATGCCTGATTGCGATGTTTTTTATTTAATGGAAGAAAATGAATGGGCGTAGAAAAAGTATAGTACGTTACACGAGTTGTAAGCCCATTACGCACTCATGAAATTTATGCACTCGCCGCTGCGTGCGTAATGGGTTACTTACAACTCTTGTTACGTAATATACTATTACTACCCTTGGTTATAGTGTTTACGCACCCAAAATTTTTGTGATGCTCACAGTCGCAGACTTCACTTCAGTCGCTGTTTTGTTTTGAAAGAGTACACGTAGAAGTCGGATTCTTTTTATTGCTTTGACGATGTTTTTCATGAAATTTATCATCATCATTTCGTGCGTAATGGGTTACTTACAACTCTTGTTACGTAATATACTATTACATAGTGTTCCCTGGACTTGGCAGATAACAATCGGCAAGTTGCTTCTTTAGCTTCCTCAAGGATTATAACAGAATCAGAATAATTCTCTTGCATTTTTCACCAACCTCATAAATTTTTACAATCGAAAATAGCCATTATTAACACCTCCCGATTTTCGAAGAACTGACAGCCGCTGTCAAAAGATTTTTTTATGACAATTCAACTCGCATAAAAAATTGCATATGCCACAGTGCCATTGTCACTTTGACTGCGGTTTAGGTTAGCTGCAACTTTAACAGCGATAAATGCACTAGTGGTTTTTTCACTTAATCATTTATTTATCAATTATCGCGATGATGGTTGCCAAAATTAATACTTTGACATGTTTGTCAACAACTTATTGAATTTCTGAACACTAACGATAAGTCGATTTGGTGAGTCTATAGGAACGCCGAAATTAGTCAAATTGTTAATACCTGTGTGCCTATTAATACAGTTTGTTGCGACGTAATCATCAATCTGGCAACAAATTTCTATGTTTTGCGATGCAAAAATAAATAAATTTGAGCCAGATACTTCCATCGCGAAATTGAATGTAATATAGCAAGATTGGGCATTTAATATACGAAGAGAAGAAGCAGCTTTCTGCAAAACCATTTATTTCGTAACTGAAATTAAAAATAATCGAAAATGAACTGGACGTTTCGAGTATAATCCTCTATTTTCGAAAACGAGACAAGGCGGCAACAATAAAATATGCGACAGCAAATGGATTACGCCCAATATTTTAGAGAAAGATATTTTGCCCAATACGTTTATTTGAAAAGTTAATGGAAAAACGAGACACTTTTATTACATTGGACAGAGTATTTCCGACAGCAAATCCCTTTTGGAAGAAGAAAAATTCTAAAGGTTTGTATAAGAATGTGTCGATTGGAATTAATGAAATTAGATATGAAGCAATATGTACGTTAATTTCGAGGCAAACTGCCTAATAAATAATCGTTTACATAACAAAATGAATTGATAAATTAAAAGTTATCAGTATAAAGTTCAATAAGTCAGTAAAACTGAATATTTCAAATGCAACAACCATTTCACCGAATATTTCTCAATACATTTTGATTTTTTTTCCATTTCACTTTATTTATTTATTAAGTACTAGATCGTGAATTTGATATATAAAATTATTATCTAACGGTTGTTTGTCTTCATATATCGACTAATAAAGCTGTATTATTTCATAATTGTCCTCCTTTGTAACAATTCAAAGCAGAACTTTTCAACAATCCAGTTAAAAACTGTATTTTTCTCACAAGCGTGCGTGATTCATCCTATATCCGCACCCAATTTAGTTTGAGAAATGTCATTTTCCCGCACGCGAAAGTTTGTTAGAGAGCGCTACACTGGTTATTATCCTAACAAATACGGAAATAGTACTTTTTTCGCATGCGACTGCCATTGCCCGAACGACGTAAAGCGAAGTTTGAGTAAGCAGTCCAATACTATATATAACCTTGTAGAAAAAATTATCCAATCACTCAACAACATGGAGATTGCGGTGGCAATATTTATCGATATTGAAGGAGCATTCGATAACGCACTACCAAACTCTATTGGATCAGCTTTGACTGAAAGAAGAATAGAACCAGGTTGGATCTAGGCCATGCTCATGAACCGAACTGCCCCCTTTCATGGTCACAACTGCTCAATGTCCTCGAGAGAAGAGGGGAGGAGCTTCAAGCTTATACAAATGACCTTGTCATTTTGACAAGAACCACGTCGGGAAAGGTATTAGCTTCTGATATCCTCCAAAGAACGTTGGACGACGGGAACAGATATCTATCAACCCCAGCAAAACTGCAATAACACCCTTCACCAGAAAAAGAAATCTGGAAGACCTAACTCCACATTTTTTCAATGGCTGCTATGCAGCAGAAGTGAAATATCTAGGGGTCACCCTTGATAAAAAATTCACATGGAACGCTCATTTGGAAAAGGTTCTCCACAAAGCCAGAATACCCTTATACTTAGGAGGATTTGTCCTAACAAATCCACTGGATATATGTGATGGTTGTTAGACCAGTGATCACATATGGTGTCATTGCCTGGTGACCGAAAACTTCACAGCGAACGGCTCAGGTGAAATTCCCAATTTCACAGAGACAGGCTTGACTGGCGATCACTAGTACCATCAGCGCCACACCGTCAGCAGCTATGGAAATTTTCTTGGACAGTCAAGCGGCTTAGAAAGCGTATCGATCAACGTCTATGCTGGTGTCCAACTGCTGGAGAAGACTCTCCTCAATAGGAAGACTCAACAGTCTGTCTCTGGTCTGGATTCCTGGCCACTCCGGTATGGAGGGCAATGGAACAGCGGATATTCTTGCAAAAGAAGGTGCGGCAAGTGGGTTCATTAGACCCTGCCATTGGCATCTCACCAAGTTTTGCCAAAGATACATTGAACACCTGGATAGCTAGTAAAGTATTAAACTATTGGCAGAAATAACCAGGATTGACTCATTTCACGGCATTCATACATTCCTTAAAGAATTTTACCAAAACACTGCTAGACTCCAGCAGGGATGACATGCGATGCCTAACAGGCATTCATAGGCCACTGTCGTTTGAATCATTACATGACAAGACCAAAACTGTCGGAGGACCCGACATATCGTCTGTCTTGAAGATGATGAAATAGTAGAGCACATACTTTGTGCCTGCCCTGCCGCGGATCATACACCAAATGAACTAATCAGCTTCGTCAAGAAGCTGGGTTTATTTGGTGAAATGTGAATTGGAATTTGCCACAACAGACCCTTATGGGTCGCAGTGGAGAGCCAAGCAGACCAGCTCATTGTAAACCTAACCTCTCTCCTAATAATGCTGATATTTTGGCTTCAAGGAGAGAATTTGTTTGTTGTTATGTTTTAGCAAAACCATATATTGTAGTCAAATTCATTTTCTGGTTCCTTTGTAGATTTTAAATCCATCGTAGAGCAGTTTCTCCAATGTTTCACCAGAAATATGCAAATAAAACGAAACAAATAATTGGAAATCTCCGGAAATTGTTAAAAAGGGTTCCTTGCCAGATGATGCTTAATAAAGAAAATCAATTCGCTACGTATCCATGGCAATAGACAACAATACGTTTCATTGTGTGAAGACAATTCACCACATTCATCAGAGCTAAAACCCACATCTACTGAAGTTCCTAGGACCGTCAATAATCGTCATATACAGGGTGTTCCAAATTAAGTCGGCACCATTGCCAACTCCGTTATTATTGATGCCACGAATTCGGTTAAATGAGCAAACTAGTAGCATTTTTAATTGCCTTCTCGATGTCGAAAACAAACAAAAAATGATATTTCTAAAAATTTTATTTCTTTCAATGGAACACCCTATATTTTTTCATGCATTTTTTTTTTGTTTTCGGCATCGAGGCCATTAAACATGGTAGTGGTTTGTCCATTTAACCGAATTCGTAGCATCAATAATAACGGAGTTGGCAATGGTGCCGACTTAACCCATTAGCGCCCACATATACCATTTGGTATCAGTGAAATAGGTGGTATTCAAATTTTCCTAGATCCCAGAAAAATATGCGATCGTGCATTATGCGCTCATTAGAGCGTTCTGAGTTGGCAGTCCTGCATGCTTCGTTGACGTTAAATGCGTTTAGTCAGATTTGTACAGTTGTTTTATTGGCAGTGATTCTTGAGGAAACATAGAAAGGGACATTCGATGGTCGTAAGTATTTTTCAGTATAGTTTTATCTGTTTTTTTCTCAGAGTTGTGTATTATTTATGATTGATAAATATAATAGAATAGCATGTGAGTCGTAATCGAGAAAAATATATTTTCCTTCCTCAGTTGTCAGGTGATGAAGTCAACCGATACCAAACGGTATCCGTGGGCAGTTGCACTACCTGAAATTTCCATAATTCGCCTTTTTATACTATAACAGATTTCTATTTCACTGGCCTGGTATTTCGATGTCCCAAGCACTAGATATGCTGAACGATGATGAAAATATGGCAGGACAAGTGGAAGAAATTTTCATAACACCGCCTGAGGTAAACGTAGATACTGACGAAGATTCTGGAGATGAGGATGGGGGTGGAATAATATACAATATGACAGGTTATACTCAATTTCAACACATGGGGAATAACTGCAATGTATTATTTCAAATTTCAGGGCGTCAACTTCGCGCGGGAGTTGAGATAAAGCTCCGGAATAATAAGAGAATTGGGGAAGATACAGATGATGATGTGCTACAGCAGGAACCTATCCAGAACCAAGATCCTGATGGGGAATCCGAAAACATTACATTACTGAAAAAGTGGATTCATGAATATTTTCAAGACAATAATACAAAAACTAAGTAGCCTCCAGTTTGGATAAAGGGTGACATAGTAGCAGGGCCACACCAATTTCCAGAGGGTGATTTCACTGAAAATTGTCATGTTGTGGAATATTCGAATTATTCTTTGACGACGACCTAATCAATTATCTTATTGGGGAGAGTCAACGTTACGCTCAGTTCATCAACGAACAGGACCCAAAAATTTCTCGAGAAGAATTGCGTTGCTTTCTTGGGATCATGTTGCTAAGTGGATATAATGAAGTGCCTTCAAAAAGGATGTACTGGGATATCAAATATGATGTGAAAAATGAAATGGTTAGTAACGCAATGCGAAGAAACCGATTTTTACAAATACAGAGATTCATACATTGTGCAGATAATTCCAAAGTAGGTAATTGAAGGAGATACTGCCTGGACAATACGACCGGTAATGGATAATCTAAAAAAAAATATATCTGCTAGTGATGAATAAAATGTCAATTGTATGAAATGGTAGTAAATTTAAAGGCGATGTCCAGAAATTTTCAATCTGTGCGTTAATGGGTTAATTTGGAACACCCTGTATTTCAAATACATTGTAGATCGATTGCTGTCTACGAAAAAAATATACATTAATTCAATTTTTATTTTCTTCTACTAGAGAAAACACATCGTCTGTTCAAATTGAATGGTGAACACTGGTTATAGTCATAGAAAAAGTATAGTCTCATGAATTGTTGTATCCTTCAACTGGCTGCACCCTCACGAGCAACCCTCAGAAGTCAGAGACTTGTGCGAGCTATGGAAGACGTAGCCCCTACCTTTTAACGTGCGATGCCATGCACGAGAGTAATAGCAATCATTACACGATAGTTGAATAATATACTATTACCTGTCTACCGAGGGTTGTCTTTTTCAATATAAACTTTCTTCAAAAGCTTTACGATCCATCAACCTTTTGAACTGATAACCTGCATCAAATGATACACCCACTAAATGCGGACAAAATGTTAATGCTATAACCCGCCATCCCGAATAAAATATCTTCCCGATAAACTGAAAGATGTATGGTTCGTTGGCGATAAACAGAACGTGAACGCAAACTGCAACACGAGATTTATATAAAACTGCTTTTAGAATGGTTTATGGACTTCGGGGCTGAACAGTTTTTTCAGAAAGCCTTGATGGAAACAGGCTTTTGTTGTGAGCATATCTTTTTTGACATCAAGTACGCTGATGATTTTCAAATGAATAAATAACACAGAAAATCAATTCTAACAAATAATAGCATATTGTAAAATGAGCAAGAAATGACATACATTTCCTACGAGTAGGTATATGAAATTTTGTAGTACGAGCGAGGCGAATGGGAAAAGGACTATTTCATGTTCATTGTAAATTATAGTTTTTTTACGACTTTCTGAATCATATACGAAATCTTTCATGCCGCTATTGAAAAAACAAATATTGAAGAATATAATATTCAAACTCTTCTGATCAATGTTTTACTCAACAGTTGTACAAAAATCCTCGCAGTGGAAGCGGCTGAGCCCATAACCTATTGAGAATGATTTTATACGATAATGGAGCTTGAATACTGGAATAACTAATTAGTTTGGAGATAGATTTCTCCACATTTTTTTAATCCAGTTCTTATTTTCGATTTGAATTTATTATCAGAAGTATAGTAAAAGTTTGCGGATCGAATCTCAGATTTTTTTTTATACCAACAATAATATGAATCATTTCTTGATTTTTCACTACGTAGGATGTATAAATTCATTCAAATATAATTTCGCAGATGCAGAGCGTGTCTTGGGGTAGCTGAGACCATAATGCATTTGCTGTCAGCTTGTCCAACTTATGCGGTCTCAGCCTATATCCACAGGCATAACGCGGCCCTACGAGTATTATACTACCATCTACGACACGACACCGGTGTTGCCTTATGCTCCGGAAGATATTGAGTCCATTGTGGAGAATGAGAAGTGCCGAATCTATTGGAACTACTCATTCCCCACGCTCTGGCAAATACCAGCCAATAAGCCTGATGTAGTCCTCCTCGACTATCAAAGTAGGACAATTTTTGTCATTGAGTTTTCAGCTCCTGGCGAAACGAACATCGTCCGAAAAGAGGAGGAAAAATGGACTAAATATAGAGACCTACTCTTTGAACTCTTAACCCGAACCATTTTGTTAAAATGGTGGTTCTGATGATGATGGACACACTGCTCTCAAACTTAAAAATCATACCGTCTTGCCGTATTACGGCAGAAATCTTTGCCGGATGAATGCAGATGAGGGCACTGTTGGTTCATTCCGCCTGCTCAGGGCACATGATTCATAGCCTGTGGCGTTCCGGTGACGTTTACCGAGTTTTGGTGGAATAGTCACTTTTCAACTGTAGAAAAGCCGAAAAGCCCAGAAAACCTACAGTACCACCTCGGTTGGTGAGAGAGTACTATTCCGAGTAATCATTACATGGTTGTCATGTGGAAAACATATGGCGGGAATTACTAAACTCGGTTACATGGTAGAGAAAGTAATATTAATTTTAATTTCGAATAAATAATGAATAAAAGAACTATTCGGCCATACTCAAACACGCTGTATATCGAAATCTAAAGATTATGTCTCTATAACTATACTGTACCCATTGAATATCACCGACAGTTGAAATTTTTTTCATGAAACTCAAACTTATTCAAAGAAGCATTGTTCAGAAAAGAAGATCCCTTATAAACAATGACAAAAGTAATTACTACTGTCTATCTACTCCATCTACATTCTAGAATAGTTTTTATGGGAGACCGAGAACTGCCTTTTTCTTGAAATGCTGCCTAAATTTATACATACAGGCCGTTTCTTTTATCATGTGGTAACATTGCTATATTCTAAACCGTAATAGATACAAAGACAATTAAATGGGAAAAAATTTAACTATTGTGGTGAGCAGTACATTGGTCAGAAAAAATCTACGGGGACTCCCGCCCTTCCCGACTTATACAGGGAAAACTAAAAATGCTGTTTTCGGATTTTTACGAATAGAATGGTTATTTCAGAAAATATAAAAAAATTAAAGAGGAAAGTTTTATTGTATTCAAAATGTACTAGAACTACGTAATGATAAATTTTTTATTAAACGTAATTAAAAATTGTTGTCACTGATGCTGCTAGTTATTTTATATGAAACGTTATGAAAATGTCGAGTGTGATATACCATTGAATTGTGATTTTATCGCTCTATCAATATTTGTGATGAAATAGACAGGTCCGTATTTGAAAAAATAGTTGATGATGGCGGTGTTGACACGAAACGTTTGATTAAAAATGTATCGTTACGTAGGTCTAGTACATTTTGAATACAATAAAACTTCCTTTTTTAATTTTTTTATATTTTCTGAAATAATAATTCTATTCGTAAAAAACCGAAAACAGCATTTTCAGTTTTCCCTGTATAAGTTGGGAAGGGCGAGAATCCCCGTAAATTTTCTATGACAAATTTACTGCTCACCACAATAGATACCTTTTTTCCCATTTAATCGTCTTTGTATCTATTACGGTTTAGAATATAGCAATGTTACCACATGATAAAAGAAACGGCCTGTATATACAATATAATAAACAATAAGTTTTCAAGGTTTATGCAACACATACAGCTGTGAACTGTAGAATGTGTTGCCTATCGATTCGATATTACTTCCAAAATGTTTGGCAGAGTTCTAAATGAAATTCCTAGTGGCTGTTCTACTACACAACAGAGGGAGCACTCAGGCCACTCGCAAAACTCATTCACAATTCACAAACGTCATTACATCATTCCGTGTTTGTGTTTAGGTTACAAGTTTTTTAACAAATTAGTGGGGTTATTCTCAAGTATCATGATAGAAAGTGCGGATTATGTTTTCGACAGGTAAAAGTCTAGTCATTTATCTTGCGTTCTACACCAGTATTCTGTGATAAATTAGTGTATTAAGTGTATCGTCAATTACAGAAAACATAATCGACCCAATACTGCCAGTGTCAATCAAGGTATTAAATGAAAATACTACGTGAAAAAATTATTGAAGCCGGTTGTCATTCGTTATTGATGTTAGCCTAGCATATGTACGGTGTCCATGAAAATTATCACTATTATCAGCTAGATCAGATAAACAAATCGACACAGTATGGATGCCCCGGTTGAATCGGAAACACCTCAGTGGAAAAAGGATTTAATAGCTCGCCTGAAGAATCAAAATAAAACGGTGGCCACGGTTGGCAGCGTAGATCAACAGCTGTACTCATCCCCTCAATACTCTTCGAGTCGAGCGGGCCATCAACCTATCCTAACGTGCAAGAGTGAGTCAGTACCGTCTAGTGTTTCGTGTTCGTCTGTTGTAAATGATCAGTGTAATGTGAATTCTACGTGTTCGTCAATCGAAAAAACGACAATGGTCCAAGAACGGGTTTGGGTGGACAACAACCACGACCATTTCGCGGAAATGGTAGGTGAAAATTATGGCAACAACGGATATCACAAAGACAGCGACACGGATTCGTCGGAGGACCTGCATTACGGCCCTGGCATCGTCAAGAAGTTGAAAAACAAATACCTCAGCCTGGCACTTCGCGAAAGTGTCTCTAGGCCTACTATACTGCACATGAGAAAGGCTACCTCGCTCGAAAATCTACTGGACGACGATGTTCAAGACGCGAAAAGTGGAAATCGAATTTTTCAGTCCAGACGGAACGGTGACAGCGGTAGGAATGCCCCAAACCGGTATCGGAATGCAGGCCGTCAGGGTCACGAAATGAAAAGAGCCCGGTCCGTGGAAGCTATTTCGAGGATCGACAACGTTTCTGCTGTTTCTGAGGTGCGACCCAATCGCCAGTCATTGCACGAGGAAATGCTTATCGCCGAAGGAAATGACTATCCCCACAGGAAAGTCGATAAGCAAGAAACGAATACGGAAAATAAGTTCAGTAATACGACGGGCTACAGAATAAACAGACCGAAACGAATACAGCCTGTGATGAACGAGAAAGAAAAACCACCCGCTGATGTTGTCAAGCAAGCCAAGATGATATTCGAGAGACGGCCCGAGATGCGTACCAAGGCACCCCCACAAACAGGCGGCGTGGCAGCCAAAGTTGACAGCTTCAACAACATCATCGTGAAGGCCAAAGTTGAGGCCAAGGTGTCGAAAAAGCCCCCGGTGAAGGGCAACAAACCAGTACTTAACGATAAGTTTATAAGTAATACTCGCCCAGTGTCCAAACAAATAGTTGTAAGTGAGGAAAAATACAAGCAGCCTTTGACGAGCTTAGACTTCAACAAGGTGCTGAAAAACGATTTCAAAGACGTGCCTTTGCCTAGCCCCATCCCGGACGTATCCAGAATAGATTTCCACAACAATGGAGATGCGGACCAGGGACATGTCATTAGTAGCCTTTCAGAAACACCGGATCTCATCCTAACTTCCAGCCCACTGCCGATCCTGTCGTCGCCGACGTACAAAAAGAATCTTACAGAGGACTTCATCAAGGAGGAAATCCGGAACTCCTCCCATATTCACGATAATAACAAGCAATACAGTCCTGTACTGAGTCCAAAGATGCACACCAGTCCACTCTTGAGTCCAAAGAGGCTCACCAGTCCTCTTATGAGTCCGGATAGAGTGAAACCTGCTAGTCCTCTCTCTAGTCCCAGTCACAACAAACCAAGTCCGGCGTTGTTTAGACCATCGAGTTTGGTGTACGAAGACGACGAGTTGGACTCCCCCTGCTTCAAAAAAGTATCACCTACGAGCATAAACAACATCTCCAAAGAATCAGCTGGTCCTGCGGTGTACAACTTCACCAACAAACAAGTGAACCAGGCCCACCTCCCCGTCACCAACAAACATGTGAACCAGGCCCCCGTCACCAACAACGTTTCGAATGCGAAGACCCCTCCGACGCAGCAACTGAAAATTGAGGTTAACGGCCATACCGAGCCCAAAGTTTTGAGCGCGCCCCCCAAGTTACTGTTGCAAACGAAGCGGCCCAAGTCTCCGCCCAGGTTTACCCCGCCACCCCCGCCCGTGATTGCCCCTTCGAAAGCGGAAAAACCGTTGACCGTGACGGAAATCGAGAAAAATTCGATAAACATCGCGAAAAGCGAGGGAAAAATCTCGCCACAGCCGAACAAGTCTAGTGTTTTCGGGAACGACAGTGTGGAAGTGGTGAACAAAAATGTAGTGCCAAAAAAGAGCAGAAGCCAAGAGCCGGTTTCGAATACGGCAGTTTTCAACTTCACCAACAGGAAGGATGTGCCCGATTATATTTCCAACGACAGATCACGGACACCTGGTCGACCTGAGATGCCGAAGGTAAATACCTACCTGTTGATTTAAACAATGAAAAGAGTTGTGTTTGGTTCGATTTTTTGTTTGATATTTGTTTATCTGAACGAGGTTTTTCAACGAGTAGCGCACGTCCTCGTTCGCAGTTTGCTGTATAAGTACCGGGTGACTCAAACCTATTGTATATTTCATTGTTATTAACAAAAATCTGTTACCTATTCAGTTTCTTCTACTCTGAACTAAGTAAAGCGTTACCAAACACCAACTTCAGCAATACTTACATATTTTTTATCGGTGCGCACTTCAAGCTAGCACCAGACGTCGGGATTGGCATCTAGGCAACTAACTCACTTGCTTAACAATGCATGTGGTTGCCTAAAGAGACCTATGTCCTCAAGAAAGAAGATTCTTGTGCACTGGGGCCTCGATCGTCTGTCCGATGCGAGCCAAAGGCTCCACTTCCAGATACCTTAGCCATTTGGCGAATAACGGTGACGTTATTTTTAACGGAAGAGATACAGCATAGGGCTGATTGTTGGTGGAGAAGCTCAGCTGTAGCAGAAAGTGACATTGAGAATTTTATAGGTTTGTTCTGGTTTCGAAAAATCGTGGGTCAGGATTATGCTTAGTTGAAGAAAATTGATCGAATTTGAACCTTCTGATCAACTGTCCCAGAACCACTATTTTTCAGAACCAGAACAAAGATTATTTATGTAATAAGCTTGTTAATCATGGCAAGATCAATCCAAAGTTCTCCTGGTACTAATCGCTACGCTTCGATAAAGTCGTGGTCGGTGTCGTGGCAGGATATGGGTATTAATTTTATCGCGTTTATTTCTGATCGTGTTGATGACATATTTTCATATAAACTTGTTGGGAAGATATAGTTATTAATGTTACAAGTCCGATATGTAGTAAATATCGGATGAGATTGAATACTAAAATCCGAGGCGCAGCCGAGGATTATAACAACCGAATCGGTTATTTGCAAATCGGCTGTGTGTCGTTTAAGACTTTTCGTAATCCCTCTAAAAGATTACATTTTGATTCCAAGGAAAGAACAAACCACGTACCTCGTAATTCCATTTTAAGCAGAGTAAAGTTTTGAAAAAAATACTTGAACAAGTGATTTCTTAATGGCCGCCGGCCGTTAAAAAATCTTAACTGACGGAGGATGTTAACATTAACTTTTCAATTGTCATGTGAATACCGTTAAAAAAAAATAACAGTATGGGATTACGATAAAAACGTTCATTTTCAAAGCACTATAAACAGTAGCTACAGTGGAAACCAAGGAAGAAAACGTGTTTCTCTTCATCGAACTGATGAAAATGTTTCATGATTTTGGCCTCATGATTTATTATAATGATTATACGCCCTGCATATAACGAAATAAATGTTTCTGGATTTTATTATTACCTTGTTGTTTTTTTCTCGAAGAATATTGAAGAATAAAGTATTGAAATTGTTGAACGTGAAAAGTTATTTATTATCACTGTAGTAACCAACAATTGTCGATTGGATGGAAATAACAATTTTAACAAAAAAGTATATATAATGGCCATTTATGTTTTTTTTTCTTAAAATTACTGTCATTGGCTGTACATTCTTCTTCGGAACAAATGAAAATTCATTTTTCCTGGCATGAATCTTTGACAGTTTGTAAATATTTTAAAAAATTGATTTTTATACGAGAAATATATTTTGGTCATTCGACAATTTTTCCATAAATTTCCTATCGAAAACATATTAATCATCCATAACACAGTGGGTAGGTATTGCTGAGGGACAGGAAATTATATAATTCCAGGAATTAAGGTTAGTTTTCCCACTTCAATTTAAAAATTTCTAGACAAGTAGGTACTTATGTTTTAGTGTTGTTGAGTAAATTTTCTGGTACAGAAAAAAAGAAACCAACTGAATTGTATTCATTACTTTACTGAGGAGTTTTCTTGTTATTGTCGATAAATATGTTTTAGTCATTCGACAATTATTATTCAGTGAATCTTATAGCGGAGGAAAAAATAACCAAGTTACAATTTCTCTATATTTCACTTATATAACTTTATCATTGGTTCCAAAGAAAATTTGTCAGTAATTTCATGAATAATGCATAAAAGGTCATTATTTGCATGCAATATTGCCAATAACGCAAAATTTCCGCATATTCCTAATGTCCCAATCAATAAAAAATCTAAGATCGTAATATTTTTTTGGTTTACAACAGATTCTCGAAAATTATTCTACAATTACTATAATGGGTTTCAACGATTTTCAGGCAAGTGCCCTCACTAACTTTATATAGGTAAATCTGAAAAAGTTAGTTTAAAACTGATTGCACGATTTGTTCATATAATCTTATTTTGAATTTTATTTCATTTCACGTATGGTTGGTTAAATTTGTTAATTGAACTCGTATTTTATTACAAACCACCTTCCCAAATCACCACCGGTATGAAGTTAGCGACATCCACAGATATACTCCAAGAAAAAAGTTAGGAAAATATTTTTTTAATTTTTCTGAAAGTAATAAAGCGATAAAAATATACTTATCAAGCCTATCTATCATTATGATATTATCATTCACTTCATTACACACCTTTAACCAATTATCAGGCCTTTAGAGGGTGGAATATGGGGTTGTCCTAGGAAATAATTCAATAACTTTCCCAAATGAAATAGTACCGCAATCTGCTTTCAGTATGTGTTTAATGAAGAAAAAATAAATCAAATGACATGGCCCAAATAGTTTGTCAGGCCTCAGGAGGGTGGTGGAGGGGGTAGTTTCTAGGAAATAATCCAATAACTTTCCCAAATGAAATAGTACCGCATTCTGCTTTTAGTATGTGTGTAAAAAAGGAAACACAAATCAAATGACATTTCCCAAATAGTTTGTCAGGCCTCAGGAGGGTGGAGCAGGGGGTAGTTCCTAGAAAATATCTTTCCCAAATGAAATATTACCTCATTCTGCTTTCAGTATGTGTTTGAATAAGAAAAAATTAATCAAATAACATGCCCCAATTTCAGGACTCAGGAGGGTGGTGGAGGGGTTAGTTTCTACGAAATAATTCAATAACTTTCCCAAATAACATTGTACCGCATTCTGCTTTCAGTATGTGTTTCATACAGAAAAATTTAATCAAATGACATCGCCCATATAGTTTGTCAGTCCTCAGGAGAGTGGTGGAGGGGCTAGTTTCTAGGAAATAATTCAATAACTTCCCTAGTAAGTATGTGTTTTGGAAAAGAAAAACAAAGGGGAGGAATTTTCTAAGATTCAATTCAATAAGTTTCCCAAAAGCAATAGTACCGCATTCTGCTTACAGTATGTGTTTCATAAAATACTATTGCATCTAAATATTCATATAGGCAAAGTCATTCAACTTGTTTTTCCTTCATAGAAAACACACTAAAAGAAGAACACAGTACGATTTCATTTTGGAAAGTTATTGAATTATTTCCTAGGACAACCCCATCTTTCACCCTCTGAAGGCCTGATAATTGGTTAAAGGTGTGTAATAAAGTGAATGATAATATTATAATGATAGATAGGCTTGATAAGTATATTATAATCGCTTTATTACTTTCAGAAATATGAAAAAAATATTTTCCTAACTCTTTTCTTGGAGTAGGTATATCTGTAGATGTGGCTAACTTCACACCGGTCCATCTTTCTTCAATTTAAAATTTCCCGTCATTTTTATTTCATTTTACCTTCTTATATTTACTTATCGTGTTTAACCTTGTAAATTGAACTAAGTAGTAAGTATTTTATGAGTAGGGAATAAATTCACAAAATTATCTTCCTAACTTTTAATTGGCACGAGTGCTATTGAGAAGGTATCATTGTGAAAGCAGCCACGAGTTCCAGCCACGAATTTCTCGCGGTGATACGGCGCGTACTCAACCGCCAGTGGTCCCGAAAATACGATATAATTTCATGGCCAGCCATGAATTTACTACACGATCGGAAGGTTCGCACAAATAAGTTAACGTATAGTTATGTAGGATATATTATATGAAAATATTACTTTACTCATTTTAACATTCGTTGAATGGTATATGAGAAGAGATTTATTAAGATGTGTTAATGAAAGTTATAAATGAAAACTATTGTATGTGTCTTGCTTTCCTCAGGCAAGAAATTAACTATAACTATTTCACAGTTTTCGTGAATGGAATTTTTTGGTACTTACAACCTTATTCTTCCGAAGGTTCTCCGCAAAACTTATTTGCCAAAATACCACCAATATTAATAATTTTTAAAATAAATTCACAAGTCCATCAAAGTGTTCGTGGATAGGGACTTTTTTGCAAAAATGTATACTACCGAAGATGCTCTAAAAGACCTATTTGTCAAAATATTTTGTCGGGCAAGATACTCACCCCCACCACCAAAATTATTAATTATCAAGAAAACCGCACACTTCGTCAAATTATTCGTGGATGGGGATTTTTCTGTAACAATATGGGGATTTTTTTGCATAAATCCATGCTACCAAAGGTACTCGAGATGATCTTTTACTCAAAATATTTTGTCGGGCAAGATTTTTACTCCCACCACCAAAAATAATAATTTTCAAAATAGATTCATAAGTCCATCAAATTTTTCGTAGATGGGGATTTTTTTGCAAAAATGTAAACTACTGAAGATGCTCTAGAAGATTTATTCCTCAAAATATTTTGTCGGGCAGAACTTTTACCCCCACCACCAAAAATAAAAAATTTCTCAATAAATTCATAAGTCCATCAAAGTGTTCGTGGATGGGGATTTTTTTGCATAAATGTATACTACTGAAGATGCTCTAGAAGACCAATTTGTGAAAATATTTTGTCGGGCAAGATACTCACCCCCACCACCAAAATTAATAATTTTCAAGAAGACCGCACAACTTCGTCAAATTATTCGTGGATGGGGATTTTTCTGTTTCGAAAGATTAATCATTCATCTTTAGCAAAATTTGAGTTAGTTACAAGTCGATCATACTTTTTGTTGTGGCCTCCGCTCCAGATGCGCACCACATGGTCGTGGTTAGGACCAAAATGTGTAGTTTAAGATTGTTTTAAGAATATTTTTCCCACTGATCGTGAAATTCCACCATTTATGCAAAAAATTCCCATCCACGAACACCTTGATGGACTTATGAATTCATTTAGAAATTTTTTATTTTTGGTGGTGGGGGTAAAAGTTCTGCCCGACAAAATATTTTGAGGAATAAATCTTCTAGAGCATCTTCAGTAGTATACATTTTTGCAAAAAAATCCCCATCTACGAAAAATTTGATGGACTTATGTATTTATTTTGAAAATTATTATTTTTGGTGGTGGGAGTAAAAATCTTGCCCGACAAAATATTTTGAGTAATAGATCATCTAGAGTACCTTTGGTAGCATGGATTTATGCAAAAAAATCCCCATATTTCTACAGAAAAATCCCCATCCACGAATAATTTGACGAAGTTGTGCGGTATTCTTGAAAATTATTAATTTTGGTGGTGGGGGTGAGTATCTTGCCCGACAAAATATTTTGACAATTAGGTCTTCTAGAGCATCTTCAGTAGTATACATTTGAATTTATTTTAAAAATTATTAATATTGGTGGTATTTTGTTTTGCGGAGAACCTTCGGAAGAATAAGGTTGTACCAAAAAAATTCCATTCACGAAAACTATGAAATGGTTATCTATTTTTTTTTTATTTCATTATGTTCATTGCTGTGTGGGTTAATTTTTTGCCTGAGGAAAGCAAGACACATACAATAGTTTTCATTTATAACTTTCATTAACACATCTTAATAAATCTCTTCTCATATACCATTCGACGAATTTTAAAATGAGTAAAATAATATTTTCATATAATATATCCTACATAACCATATGTTAACTTATTTGTGCGAACCTTCCGATCGTGTAGTAAATTCATGGCTGGCCATGAATTTATATCGTATTTTCGGGACCACTGGCGGTCGAGTACGCGCCGTATCACCGCGAGAAATTCGTGGCTGGAACTCGTGGCTGCTTTCACACTGATTGAGAAGGTTACATGTTTCGAATTGTATTTTATTACAATCCACTGTCCAATTCACTGCCATGTTAGATTATGTTACAATTTGGCCATTCAAACTGGAGTATTGCAGATGAGTAGGGAATAATTCACAAAAGCTTAAATTTCATTCGATTTAACCAGTATCATTGATTTGGTGTAGTGCTGTTCTCCAATCCAAGTCAGTAAACCATTGTCAAGATTTTTCCTCTCAGGGAACGAGCCAAAAAAAAACCGACATAGCAACAAGTTTGTAGCAAAAAAGCGATATGCTCTAATATAATTTTTTTTTGATTCTGCTAATACGGATGAGAAATATAACAGAGGCATAACCGAAACGCTAACCTCTGTTCCACAATTACCCAATGTGAACGGTAGAATATTAATCATTTTTCCTGCATACCGAAAGCATCCTGCAGAATCAGTAATTTGAAGCATCCTGTCCTCTAGTGAAGTAACGCGTGAACCGAAGCATGTAGTTAACAATGAGATCTCACGCTGGAAATACGCGGAAAAATTCACTCTTCATCTCATTTACGACTTGAGAGGAATACGAGGCTAAGAGAATGTCTTGCTTGATGAAGGTTTTCAAAAGCTACCTTGAGAAATCAGAGCTCAGGTATTAGAAATCAAAAAATTCTCTAAATAGTCCAATAACAGTACAAATAGGTGTACCCCAAGGTATGGTCTTATGCCCTTTGCCCCTTTCTAACCTACGTTCATCCATATTATTATCTTACATACATGTACTGATTGTATAATACGCTGAACTACAGTTCTGCTAAGTAATAAATTTACACGAATAACCAGCTGAACACAATTCAAAAAGAGATCATCTAACTGCTTTACTCGATATGTATATATGGGAAACTGCTGAGCATTTGTCTATCGATTCTTCCAAAAAAGCGTACTGATAATTCAGATATCTCTAATTACCTCACGGAAATTTTTGTTTTTCCAAGTTTCTACAAAAACCGATTAATTAAGATGTAGGGTTGTATGCATAAACTCCCCCTACTTATTTTTAGAGTAGAATCTACTGACGTTGAGAGAAAACATGATTGCCATTTGTAAAAAAGTTACGCAATTTTCGAAATAGCCGAATTCGGCATCAATTTCTGAGCACTCAAGTTTTACTTAGGAAGCTTCAGATCCTATTCAGGCAAATTCAGGCAATTCTTGACTTGGTCTCTTTGTTTCCAAAATTTTGAACTATAACCATATTTAATTTTTTTTCACTTCATTGCAGCTCTAAGTACACCTTATTGCAAAATAAAACTTCCAAACAATTCATTGACTGATATCTCTGATAGGTGACATGTGGACCTGCACGATTTCCAGTGCTCATAAAATTTCTATACCTAGGACAATTAGGATTCTCAGTAGAATTATGTGAAATACACGGGCTTTGTAATAGGATGATTTTCTTTGTATCTGTACACACAGTGAGTATTTCCTGTGCAAAGGGGGTATAACCAAGACAAATAGAAAGCTTTACTACGACGATAATTGATTCTCTTCTATTCTGCACTCGGTGATCGTAACACGAGATAACACTGCAGGAACGCATGTATGCGAAAGCATGGGCTGTAATATAGAAAAGAATTGTATAAATCATCAAGGGTAGCTCTCAAATTTCACAGATGTTTTCTTACATGACAGACCAGTTCTGCTATGTTAATGAAAGAGATCGTATCTGCAGTTTGTGTTTTAGAGATGTTGTCGAGAAAATCGTGTGTACTTATTAGGTTGATGAAAACTTTCATATATATGACATTTTTTCTTAATAGGATACCTGGCAGACTTACCTAAACTGTTACAACTTAGGGCCGGTTTTTTAATGTTTAGATAGCTGGCCGAGTGCCGGAAGAAACATAGTGATAACCCAACCTTTTAGACTTCGTACTTATATTTGCATTCAATGTCGGCTTGGACTACATACTATCAAGAATTTTTGCATATAGTGTGTGGTCTAACTTGAATTGAAGAACAGATTAAAGAAGTCTCAACGGTTAGTGAATAATTCATTTTCTCCAGGTAGTGGGCCCGAGGACTATTAGCCGTCAGCCGGCTTAGACATAGAAAACCGGCCCTTAATTTCACGAATTGTTTCGACGGCGTTGAAATACACATTTCTTTCGAGTGGAAAGTATGAGGCAAATATCTGACAAACAACTACTTTTCTGGCTGATACCACGAAGGATACTGAACTACATCTGAGAGAATTATAGGTGCGCTCATCGAAATTTAATAAGATTATTTATTCTTCATTTAGCTGGAGATGACCACCCGCAGATACTTTACTGCTCTTCAGTGCTTGGGGAGATATTTGCCTAAATGTCGCATACTATTCACTTGGTGGGAATGTGTAGAGGAAAGGGTATTTCGACACCGCCCACGAAATTAATCATGTCATTTGAAAATACTGTTACGAGCTTGATAAAAATTCCCCTATCTACGCCGCTGAGAGATCCATAAAAAGCAGATCGCATACAAATGTGTTGACGCCACGCTGCAGGTATTTATCAATCGAGCAGTTCTGAGAAGTGATTAGTTTGAAGAAGTATAGAATTGTTTGGAATATTTAGCTAGTTGTATTGTTGTATAGATCTAAGTGTTTTATAAGTCAGTGAAGTGTTGTATGATTGTTTATAGTGAAGTTAGAAAATAAACAGTTTAATAGTGTGCTCGGCATTATTATTTAGCAAAATCGTAACAATACCTACTCAAAATTGTAATCATTGTACCCACTCAAGATCATTTTCGTACATTCATAATAATTAAAGTAATACTCAAGTACTTAATATTTGGATATTCACGCTTTCTTAGGCCGTCAGTATGTTCTCACGGTATCTGATTTAATATCATAGCTGATGCCCTTGTAATATGTCCTTGGATCAGCTTTTATGAGTATCATCTTTCGCCGGGCGTAAATTATTCGAGTGAAAACAAGTGAGAGATATGTGACGTGAGAAGTAACAATAGATAATGCAGTGTCTGGCAATGACAAAAAGTAAAATCGACAATAGAATCGATGTGGGAGGCAAAGTTATTCATAAACACCAGTCGATATGGCAAATGTGAGAGGAAAGTAAAATTGGAGAATCCGCTATAAGTAGTCGGTGTGCCTAAGATAAGGATGAACAACAGCATGGGATCTTACAAGTAAGTTAAAGTGACAAAGAGTAAGCTAGTAAGGGGTCAATAAATTGACGGGAAATCTCATAAATTTTGTTTGCATACTTCCAGAGATATAAAAAAACGAAATTTGGCGACCCCCCAGACTGATTCTAAACTTAACAAAAGAATGCTGTGATAATTGAAAAAATGTCCTTATTTCTACTTTATACCTATATCGCCCAATAGATGGATTTTGGTGTGGCCTATTTTCTAGATTATATAGGTGAACTATAAAAATATAGAATAATTAATTGTACATACTTATCTTCCAACCAACTCATTATTCCAAACGCGTAATTCGCAGGAAGCAAGTTACAATGTCGATCGAACTTTGAATATGATGAGCTCCATATTTGCAGTTCATGTCGTCATACCGATACATTTCAATGAAAAAGTGAAATGAGGACACAATAAACAAACAAACAACAAACTATCACTCCAATCAACCTACAAACGGATCATTAGAGAACAAAGACGGAAACGACCTTGATAACTATCGCACAAGTTCCTAGCACCTATCATAAACTTATCATAAAATGCGTTTTAATATCGTTGTAATTCCCATTCTACCCAGCGGCAGTGTTGCTTTAGCTTTTGTCTTCATGTACTCTTTTACATATAAACAGTTGTATTTTCTTACGATTATCAAGAAAACCTCTCTTGTGCATAATGAACATAAGTACAGTGCGCCCATACAATATGGAATGAATTCATTATATCAGTATTTCATTGCGTGATAGTATATTGTGTACCGGGAAGGAAAGCCTAACATTCCTGGGCGACTGTGAAGAGTCCAGGAATGTGGCTTTTCCTACGAGGTAAATATACTATTTTTCCGCAAGTCGCTAGGAAATTCGACAGATACTAATTAATTTTGGAAAAATCGCGAATAATTTTATTCGGGGGTAATATAACAAGACCTCGTTTATCAGCGAATAAATTTTTCAATTTCAACAAAAACGATTTTGTTTAAAAGTTTATGGGGTGTATTCGGATATTTATGTTCTGAATAAAACCCGAGAGCTTTTAACATACATCTTCGAATTCAACGAGATGAATTTTCTAAAACAAAAAGCCTTCATTCTATCACTAATTATCTTCAATTTTTTTTTGCATATTCGTGGATCCTAGTCAAGCTTTGGAAAGATGTTCGTCTATAGTCCTGTTGAACCTTATAACCATGACATCAAACTGTGAATGGAGAGCAGTTGTTCT
This sequence comes from Chrysolina americana, assembly GCA_958502065.1. Taxonomy (NCBI): domain Eukaryota; kingdom Metazoa; phylum Arthropoda; class Insecta; order Coleoptera; family Chrysomelidae; genus Chrysolina; species Chrysolina americana. The sequence continues at coordinate 77,573,337 of OY293414.1, forward strand.
GGTCTTGCTAATTCCCATCAATTCACAAACTTCTTTGTATAAGTTCGATTCGAAATTCCTTCCTTGATCGAAATGTAGCTCCATCTGCTCTCCGAACCTTGGAAACATGTTATCAAGGCATGCGCTTCGACCCATTTGCTGAAGTAATCCACGGCAACGTGGATGTATTAGTTGCCATCATTCGTCATCGGAAACGGTCCAGCTATATCGATGACGATTCCTTCGAACGGAGCACCTACATTGTATTGTTTCATCTCTCCTCTCGATCTTGTCCTGGGGCCTTTACTTGCTTCACACTTCGGACATTTTGTTTCTACATCTTCACGACATTGGACTCAGTAAATCCTCTGCCATATTTTATCCAAGGTCTTATTCACTCCAAAATGTCCACCTGATTGGCCACCATGAAACTTTTCCAAGTCATCATCACTTATTCTCGGCCGACGGTTGAATCTTTTCATTCAACTGTCGCGTTTCCTCTTTTTGTTTTTCATTTTCTCGTTCTTGTTTATCCTTCTGCCGCCGCTTTTCCTCTTCTTGTTTTTACTCCTCCTCATTTCAAATATCCTCCGTCGTATCGTACGATGTACTCCTCGTATTCACCATAAATATTTTACTGTACAATTTCTGCTTTTCACTGATTTCCCACTTCTGACACCACTGTTACGATATTTCTAAATTATAAGCCGAGCACACTAAACTGTTTTTGTTCACTTAGCTTCAAACATACAACTACTACACTGAGTGATAAAACACTTGGATCTCTGAACTGCTCAACTAGCTAAATATTCCAAACACTTCTTTAAAACTTCTCCGAGTGAAATGTGTCGCTTTATATACTAAGTAGATTTTTTGGGATTCATCCGTTCTCCAGATTGATCAGTACAGAAATACATAAAAAAAGACACTTACAATAGTTTTCATTTTTAACTTTCATTAACACATCTTAAAAAATCTCTTCTCATGTACTATTCGACGAATTTCAAAATGAGTAGGTAGTTAAAGTAATATTTTTCTATAATACCCTACATAACTATACAGGGGGTCCCAACGAAAACTTTCCACCCGGATTTACTGGGAAATGACAAATTATTTTCGGAAACGCGAAAACAGGTCGATTTTAATTTCTAGGGTGACACATGTTAGTAATGGATTTAGTCGAGCAACTTCATCCCCCTGACGGGGGCGGCTACCCCCTTGCGAATCATCATAGGGAACGTGGGTCGAGTGATACATCATCTTAAAGCTCTCTTTATTCTCTATCCAAACGTCTAAAATTTTTTCAAAATCGAATGAATGGTAATTGAAAATAGTGTTGTTGACAGGTTCAATGTAAATAGTCAATATCTTACCTGTTCCTATTCAAATTCAATTTATTAACTATTTTAAGACTCAATGAGTGGACAGATAGAAAATGGCAACATCCCATCCGGTCAGGTAACCCAGTCACCCCACGAAAAACGAAAACAAATTAGTCAAAACAAAGTAAGTAGCCAGGCTGGGACTATTAATTGCGAAGATCTCTTAACCAAGTATCAGTTTTATGTCGCTATTCGCGAATACAACATTACAAGCGGAAGATGCCCACCCCAATTGTGAGCGAAACGTCCAAAGGAACCTCCTCCACAGAGGTGAACAGACCACGGCACTGAAGCCCGGAAACCATATTTCTTAGTTTTTGTTCTGTTGACTTTTTCATAGACAAAAAATACCTGTTTTTTATGGTTCTCCTGCGTGTATGTTCTCAGCATGAATTCACAGTTCGCATGATTCTTATGGAAATATCATTTGATTCGTATTCTGTGAGTTAAGTTTCTGCCTGACAATGGTTTACGCATTAGAAGAACGAACTGAGTTAGTGAAACTTTACTACAAAAATGATGATTGTCTAAGAGCTGCAGCTAGAATTTTCAATACAAGGCATCCAGGGAAAAATGCATCTCATACCTATGTTCAAACGTTGATTGAGAAATTCGAAAGAACTGGGTCTGTGGGAAACCAGAAACATCATCCTGAACGTCTGATAAGGAACGAGGCTGTTGAGGTAGCGGTTTTGGGACACGTGGCTATGGATCCTACTCAAAGTATTCGAAGCTTGGCTGACGCGTCAGGTGTAGCGCGATCGAGTATTCAGATAATTCTCAAGTCACAGCGATTCCATCCATACAAACTAAAACTTGTACATGAACTGAACGAAGACGATTTTGACAGACGTCAACAGTTTTATGAGGAAATGTCTGAGCGTCTGAGAACAAATCCCAATTTGCTCTTCAATATTTGTTTTTCAGACGAGAGTACATTTTTTGTTAATGGAAACGTAAATCGTCACAATTGCCGCTACTGGAGCGATACCAATCCCAGGTTAATACGTGAGGTCCACACACAAACTCCGCAGAAGTTGAATGTTTGGTGTGGTATTTTTGGCAAAAATATTATTGGACCACTTTTTATAGATGATAATTTGAATGGACAAATGTATTTAAATCTTCTTGAGAATGCCATCGATCCCATGATAACGGATATTATCGAAAATGATGGAGATTATTCGGAAGACAACCTCCATTTTCAACAAGATGGAGCACCACCTCACTATGCAGTGGCGGTTAGAAACTTTCTGGATGAACGATATACCAATCATTGGATAGGGCGACGAGGACCAATTGAGTGGTCAGCTAGATCACCGGATCTCAACCCGTTGGATTATTTTTTATGGGGGCATCTCAAAAGCAAAGTTTTTGCTACTCCGCCAGTCACTAGAGGATCTACGTGGTCGAATTGTAAACGAGTGCGGCAGAATAAAGTAGACTTTATCATTGTATGGAGGTAGGAGGGTCTCATTTCGAGCAATTAATAAATTGAATTTCGATAAGAACAGGTACGATGTTGATTATTTAAATTAAACCTATTACCACACTAATCTCAATTACCAGTCATTCGATTTTGAAAAAATATGAACGTTTGGGTAGAGAATGACGAGAGCTTTAAGATGATGTATCACTCGACCCAAGTTCCCTATGATGATTCGCAATGGGGTAGCCGCCCCTGTCAGGGGGATGAAGTTGCGTGACTAAATTCATCAATGACATGTGTCCCCCTAGAAATCAAAATCGACGTATTTCAGCGTTTCCGAAAATAATTTGTCATTTCCCAGTAAATCCGTGTGGAAAGTTTTCGTTGGGACACCCTGTATATTAACTCATTTGTGCGAACCTTCCGATCGTGTAGTAAATTAATGGCTGGCCATGAAATTATATCGTATTTTCGGGACCACTGGCGGTCGAGTACGCGCCGTATCACCGCGAGAAATTCGTGGCTGGAAGCTGGAACTTGTGGCTGCTTTCACACTGATAAATTGCAATAGGGGAGCATAGAGGGACTCCCAAATTTCGATATCTTTGTTTCGTGTTCATGCAAATGCTGGCTGACAAGCGTTTATAAAATAAAAAAAATTGGGATTATATTTCTAACATTTTCCAGTTCCGTACTACTAGGTATTGTAGTTGATATTTGAAGAACATTATTCTGTCATACTTTTGTCGAAAATCATGTCTTTTCAGTTATTATTCAACCAGAATATGAATGATGATTCAGGTGAAACGAGAAAGTGTTTCACCTGACACCAGCGCGATACCTATTTCATATTACTAACGTTTGACGTATAGTAGAAATTAATTTCGATAACAATTCTTCAATTTTACAGTTGGATACTTTGATAAATATTCATAACCTCTGTCGGATTAGTTTGTCATATGCGACGTTAACTATTAGAATTCAAATATAAGCAGTAACTTCTCCTTCATATACATATCCAATTGTTTGATTTGCGCTATTTTGTATAATATTTGTTATAGAGGAAATTTTTTTGAAAACTCGAAATTTTCCGAATGTAATATGGTTCAAAAGCATTTTCCAATCAGTTTCTTGAATCCTTTTTTCATAATCAATTTAACTAACGAATGAAGATGATAAAATGGTTGGCTTTCGCAGCCGAAATGTAAAGTTCCACTATTTTCACTCGGGTTTGAAGGCCGTCGTTTTTGGAATTTATTCCTGACTTTTGCTAGCGCGAGTGGTTAGCTTCTTCAGAAGCTTATACAGGACCAGCGGATAGCATTTCTAGATGTAGTCATCAAAATTTGTGGCGCGATACTGACACAAAGTATACCAGAACAATGACAGAAGCAAGGAATTATTTCCACACTAGCGGAACATGCTCGAAGAACATGTGAATCTGAGCATCTTCAAGATGAATTGGAACATCTTCAAGCAATCTTGAGATCAAATTGAAACAGTGTACCTGAGATCAACAAGGCCATGAAACCGAGGATTTTCGCGATCAAAGTTTGGAAGAGGCTTAGATAGTTGCACGTGCGCATCTACCTTATATTTCTAGGATCACAAACAGAATTGAAAACTGAATAGCAAGGGATCAACGAATGTTGTTGAAAATGTACTTAATCGATAATTAGCGCACAGGAGTACCTGAGTCGAATTAAATACAATCTCCTCAGACGGAATCTTCAGTCACTGTAGATTAACCACGATCTATAAGCCTCTGAAGAAGCTAGCACTTGCGCTAGCGAAACGTCAGGAAGAAATTCCAAAAAACGATGTGAAAAGACAGTGACACAGTTGTCGCTCTTATTTCAATTTGAATAGATAAAGGCGCCTATTCCAAGTGAGTGATCGCCTTTCAGCAAGATTGAACATAAATAAAAAGATAGATTATTTACCTACACTTATGAGAAGGTCGATGTTTTATGTAAAAAGTTAGATATGCATTACAAATGCCAGATAACGTAGGTTATTCCTATCTAATTTGTATAGTACTTTGAAGTGTTGAAAATTTATCTGAAATTTCAGTAGTTCTAATCGCGCTTCTAGATCAGGCAAAAGCATATATTTATAAGAACTTGACAGCCAATAGAAAATATATATTTTTTTTTAAATCACTCAAGGATGCCTGCTTTCTCGGAACAACTTCAGACCCCAAAACACGCTAATCTTGTTTAGTACGTTGCTAAGCATCGAACTTTCCCGTATCGAAAACGGTCTGGGAAAGGACATGGCACTGGATACATGTTTTCCTGGGGCTCGATTTTTGTATATATCATTCTACAGGTCATAACAAGCAACTTTCTTCATTATACATTTTTTCTGGCTCTACAGAGTGAGCTACAAAAATGAGTTGGTTGTCTGACGCTAATTAAGGAAAATATTTTCTGCGAATGGATTTTTCTTGATTTTTGAGTATAATATCATGTGGACAATATCAATTTCCTTTGATTATATCAATTATGGTGTACATTACTACAGGACGAGGCAGAAAGCGCGATTTTTCTGAAACTCTATTGACTTCTCTCCCAATTGTGGCCTTTTCGTTGAATTTCTCGGAACCAAAAGTTTTCCCGAAGTTGCTCGTGTTAGCAATTTTATTTTTTACATATCTGTGCCTATATATATACAAGTTAAAAAAATTAAACTCACTTTACCAGTTCTTGCAACATACCCCTAAGTGTATCTATGATCAACGTATTGGCCTATAAAGTGTTCAACTATAAAACAAAATGATTGTTGTTATGGTGACTATATAATCTGTCAAAATTGACAATAGTTCCTTATCATTAAAAAGTTATGGTTCGTTGGTATATATATGATATACCAAATGCTCAATACCAGATATCCGTCGATCAATTACTCCTCGAAAGGAGGCAAGTAATATCTAGATTACTTATTAGAGAAACTTGGTGGGTTTTTCATATTGCGTAATGAATATATCGTACTAGATGATTTTACATAGTTGATCTATAGGCTGACCAATTCAGTTTTTTATCATTAACATTACAATACCTTCATTTTTAGTAAAAAGAATACATTGGGGCATGCAAATGAACCAGCACGCCCTCTTTAAGTTTCGGAACTTTGGAGACAGGGCCTGACTGAGATATTCCTGAGGGAAAAAAAAAAAACCTTTATTCCGGTAGGACCATTCTTACATGGTATTGGCAAAGTTAACAGAGAATGGTAATGTGTAAATATTTAAAAGTACATTGTATAAAATAAAAACCTCATATTTGAATAAACGCACGAATAGAAATAACAAAATATCCACTCAATAGTAAATCACAGTTATGTACTCAAACACTTGAAAACTCTTCAACGCTATAGAAGGACCTAGTTAGTAAATACTGTTCCAAATATTTCCTTAAAAAAAATTTCAATGCTTTGTGACAGTCTACTGAAAAATTTCATGCCCACATACGAGGGAGCTCTTTCATAAAAAGTAGTCCTATGGTTAGGAATTTTAAGACTATTTCCATGTCTGGGTAACTGTAAATGTCAGAATTCTATATGAAGTTGTAGATTTTCAGTCTGATGAAGAGTATACATTTGTAGATACAAATACAGGGGGCAATGTTTAAATTTTCTGGTTTTTAAAATAAGGTTTACATGTATCCCTGCATTGTAATCCAAAGATAAGCTTAATTACTATTTTTTGTTAAAAATATTCTATTGACTGAAGTGATACTTCCTCAAATTATTATGTTGTAGATTATAAGTGGTGTTTGGGGAGGTAAATTTTTTATTGTAAAATAGCAAAATATTCTCTGCTTTGACTAATACATTCATGAAATGAAATTGATGCATCAAGAAATGTACCGAGCAATTCTGTAGCTTCAAAGATAGTGACATCAAGATTTTCTGATACAATTTTCAGGTTCATGTTGGGATTGGATAAGATGATGAATTTCATCAAAACAGTTTCCCTGCTATTCAATATCAATTGAGTACACGTACACCATTCATGAACACTGAACCCTGGGAACCCATAAATTAACAAATCTCATAGTATAACGTTCCGTTTCAACAACACTTAGGGTCAATTTATGCAACAATGCATTATCAAAGTCACAATTATTATTATAGTTTTAGTCTCAGTCATTGTCTTGAGAACTTTTCATATTTATGCATTATAGTCATAAGCTTGAAAATAAAAAAATAATGGTGAAATGTACAGTTTCAATTTGATTTTATGATTAAGAATGTGACTGTGATTAGGAATATAATAATGACAAAGTTGCATAAATATGCCCTTAGATTCAGACAGTCGAAAGCTTTGGTTAGGTCGAAGAAAAGAGCTCCAACTGCTTTGAGTAACAAAAGACTTTTTCTGCATTGGGAACAGTATTGAGCAGAGTTGAGTCATCGGCATTAGCCACACATTTATTGAGAAACAATTGAATAAATGGTTCATGTATATAATGAACAGATAAAGGTCCAATGCAAGTACCGGGGACACATCATAATATAAAATATTGTAATCGAATAAGTTTTACTTATATGAACTGCTGCTCCATAAATAAATCGAGTAGTATGCCCCTGACATAATAGTGGTTCTGCTTTACAATGAGGATGATGTGTCGGTAACAATCTTGCAATATTTGCTTCTGAAACCAAACTGATAACAATTGACAACTTCACCTCACCATAGAGCATTGTAAATGCGTATTGGTCCTGTCCCCTATTATTGTTCTGTGTTTCAAGAAGTTGACTTGACAGCTGATAGGTACGCTTTCATCTGTCACATCTAACCCTAGTTTGAAACCACATTGCGCTAGATTCAGCCTCATCTGATACAAATTTCAAAAAGTAATGAATTTTCCCATATTTTGGTGTTGGAAGGGCAAACTTCCCCAGCACTCGGTTCTGACATGAGTCTTTCGACCATGTCCCAAACATTTTATAATTTTCTGCGTTTTCACATTTTTATAACCATGCAGTTTGTTAAATCCGAAACATGTACCCCCATCAGTTTTATTGTTGTCAAATTAAAGTTGTGGAGATGATTTTGTGATATTTCTTTTCGCTTCAATTGACAAATATATTCGTTTCAGATTACTTCGTGAGTTTCAGCTTCAATATGATTTCAGATACTTTGGAAAAAATCGGAATGATACATATTGGTCTATATGTCCCCTTTTTGAAAACTGGTATTTCCTTCGTGATAACTGGAAATTATCCCTCTGCAATGACAACATTGAAGAAAGTTACCAACGGATCTATGATTAAGTCTAGAGTTTGTTTAAAAGTTCATCCCATACACATTTAGAGTTTTTAAAGCTGCGTATAGCATCAACTACTTACCTTACCTTAAATCTTGTAAAGCTCTATACAAAAAATCATTCCCAAAATATTTCTCAGAATGAGCGTCAAAACCTGAAAATTTCTAAAATAAGTTTATCTTGAGTTATTTTATCTTGAATATCGCTCTGACAAGATAAGGTTTTAGAATTCATTTAATATATGATTATCATCTGTATTTCTAATTACATCAACAGAATATACGACAAACTTATTGAATATGCGTACAATGATTAAATTATCATAAAATCGATGCGATCTATTCAACAATCAATTAGCAGGGCATTGCTTTCAAATGTTTTCCCCGCATTCACATTCCAGTATCTCATTGTTTATAAACAATGACCTTTCCCAACAACAGTTAAAAGAATAATTCAATGACAAGTGATTCGTAGTTTTTTAGGCGGTTCAGAGTTCAAAGTCGATCGTGATCTTTCCATTTAATAGTTATTTGTCGCTTGAAGTCAATTACCCCGTCGACATGATGTCGATTTCCTTCCTATGCGGTTCATTGTTCGGTGCAAGCGAAAAATCAATCACATGATGTATTTTGACGCTAGCGTTCTTAAACAAATATAACTCGAAACAAGTTATGATTTACCCCTGAAACAACATCACTAGATAGTGCAGATCTACAGCAATAAATCTCATGTATTTGTGCACGGTCCCATGTTCCAATTTTAGATTTATCGAGTGCAAAATTTGGAGTGATTTATTAAGGATAATGTTTTTTATTATCGCAACTACCTTTATCTCAGTAACAAAGCACTTCAGGGTACATATGTTGCAATAGAGAGGCCATCAAGATATAAATTGTCAAATAACGACTTTCATGTTTATCAGCATAGTATTATACCAACAATTATTGGTACTATGTTATTATTTTGCCACCTACCCAAGCAAGCTATTGTGGTGGTTCTATGCAATACAAGCTTTCTGACAGCAAGGTGAGAGTATTCTGTATTTGGTCGGGACATTATTACTCGAAATCTTAATTATTTACAGTTTTTCAACTCTTCACCCATCACGCTACTACCTACCGTAGACTAGGATTGAAAACACCATCCTATCAGGCCATTTTGAATCTGTTGACCTTCAACTTGAGCCCACCTGACGTGAGGATATATAGATTTTGGGATAAGCCAAGGTTTTCGACATTCATAAAGAAGAATTTCTGCATCAGTTTATTCTTCAGTAGCTGTAAGAGTACTTCAGTCTCCGCCAATTTTATGTAGGCTTTTTGCGTAACAGCTTCCAACTCAGTGGCAAGTTCGTTCAGTGTTGAAAATGAGATTAAGGATATTGTATCCCTTGTGCATCTTGCAGAAGGGGGTCTAAAACCTGTGATGAACTCACAGGATCCATTCAGTATGATGATTTATGGGGAGGTATACTCGTGGAACCAATAATTTCTGCAATGAAAATGCATTACTCTGCTAGATTTCACTTTAAACGTTTGAAACTGTACTCAAGTCCATGATGGACTACCGGTGTCGGGTATAATGGTTGGTAAATGACCTCGTGGTTCCCTCGGGAAGTAAAATGTTTTTATTGGAGAGTAATGAAGAAGTAATTTGCAATATTTTGACAAAATTTATTTACGCTCCGGCGACGATTCCTCTCAGAACTCGAATTTTAAAATATAAGGGTAGGTAAATGACCCCCTGGCTCCCTCGGGAAGTAGAATTTTTTGATAGGAGAGTAAAGAAGAAGTGATTTGCAACATTTTGACAAAATTTGTTTATGCTCCGGCGACGATTTCTCGCAAAAGTTGAATTTTTAAATATAAGGGTTGGTAAATGACCCCCTGGGTCCCTCGGGAAGTAATTTTTTTTGTTGGAGAGTAAAGAAAAAGTAATTTGCAATATTTTGACAAAATTTGTTTATGGCGACGATTTCTTGCAAAAGTTGAATTTTTAAATATAAGGGATGGTAAATGACTCCTTGGCTCCCTCGGGAAGTCAAATTTTTTTGTTGGAGAGTAAAGAAGAAGTAATTTGCAATATTTTGACAATATTTGTTCATGCTCCGGCGACGATTTCTCCCAGAATTCCAATTTTTAATATAAGGGTTGGTAAACGACTCCCTAGCTTCCTCGGGAATTCGAAATTTCTCATCAGAGAGTAAAGATGGAGCGATTTGCAACATTTTGATGAAATGTGTTTATGCTCCGACGACGATTTCACAAAACATTAGAATTTTAATGAAATTGTTGCAGAGTAACCCGCTGCATGACTTTTTTACAACAAAATGCTATTCGCAATATCTTGTCGACGTAATTGAGAATACATAACCAAGTATTATAATTCCTTGTATTTTCATCAGGCCAAAATAATGTTTCACCCATTTTTGTCTCAATAACTAAATAAAACTCAATGGAACAATTATTTATATTTGGTACAAGTGAATTAGAAATTGATTGGTACGCCACTGCTTGAAGCGTTCGGGTGATTTCGGAAATATTAGCTGCTATCTTTGACCGCTGTCTTCACACCGTTATGAGACTATACTCCAAATGAATAGAGTAAAATCGGAACGGCAAGCGTTTTTGATGCAGCTACTTTGTTCTTCCCTGACAGTTATGATGACCAGATCTGTCCGAGTTTGTGCAGATACCTATTCTGCCGCGAAGTTTAGAACTTTAGTTTAGTGTGGTCGGTGGATCAGCGGTCTAAGGCATAGGCCGTTCGAAACTCCAGCATAGCGATAGTCGGTTCGAGTCCGATGTAGGTACGAGAATTTTTCTCAATTACTGTATATCGGATCGATAGGCGACCGCATGCCTTGTTGAAAAGCAACTGTATGGTGAGTTGTCTAGATGCCAATCTCGTCTAGTGCTAGCTTGGAGTGCACACCGACCACCCGAGGTGGTGCTGTAGGTTTTCCAGTTTTTCCTACAGCTGAAAAGTGAATACATCACCTGAAACATCAGTAAGTCGCCCCGGAGCGCCACGGCAAATAATATTCATAGCCGTCCTCTACCCGCACAGGCTATGCCTTTGGGTACACTTAACGAGTGTTTATGAGGGAGTATTATTAGTATTATTATTATAGTTGCATCTTGGGCTTTGTTCAACCCTTCGATAAGTAAACGTCTCTCAGGCATTAAAATTATGTAGAATGCTTCCATCTACGAGATGGACATTCCTTCCGTATTCCGTCAACCTCTTTTGAGATGAACTGTCGTAAACTTGAAAAATTGGAACAGCGAGCGTTTTCGAGGTAGCAAAATTGTTTTCCTGCAGGAAACTAGATCTGCAGAACAAGTTTGTGCCGTGAAGGGAGATTTCATCGATCTCTAATTCTATTCCGATATAGCATACGTGTACTCTTCTATCATCATTCGTTCCTCCTGAAGCATGTAGTTTCTTGTAATTCATTAAAAATAAATGGTTGACCCAATGCCTCTCAATGATGGAGATTATATACTATATCATGGGCCGCAGTGGTCATGATAGTAGAGCGCTAGTCTATCAGTCAGAGGGACGTGGGTTCGATTCCCAGCATGGTCACTGGTCTCGTGCTAGGAATCGCACGTTAAAAGGTAAGACCTCGTTAATCCTCAGCTCGTACAAGTTTCGACTTCTGAGGGCTGTCGTTCGTAGGGGGGTGACAGCTAGTTAACGGAAAAAACAATTTTAAAAATATCCACAGGTCTTACTGACTATAATAGACAATGGCAATATCCAAATTCAAAAAGAAGTGGGCTGAGGAAGTTATGTTGGGCCACGCTCCTTCTAAAGCATAACCTAACCTATTTGGTACGTAATTTGATAAGATTTCACTGGTTCTTCCAGTACCATGGACCGCGGTGGCATGCGGGTAAAGTGCTCGCTCCAAAAGCCAACACATCCGTAGGAGCATAAGTTCAAATCCCAGAATTGCCACCGGTCTCGTGCACAGCATCACACGTATTAAAAGGTAAAGGCTACGTCTTCCCCTAGCTCGCACAATTCTCTGACTTCTGAGGATTGCACGTAGGGGTGCAACCGGTTGACGGATATAACAATTTTAACCACAAGTCCTGAGCAGTTGCACGAGGATCTAATAATAAGTACTGAACCAATCTCAGCTCATCGAAAAGTTTAACCAAGAAAGTTTCAATAAATGAGTTATAGTTATATGCATTTTCATTACAATATATGGAAACCATTTGTGGAATTGTGCGGTACACGTGATTATACACTCGGGAAAGAAACAAGGATTGAAACAATCGCCGGTTATTGGATTATTTACAATACGAGATGAGCAATTCGAGAAGGATACAAGTAACTGGTTGTAAAATTTGTTGAGTTGAGTAAGATAAGACATGCAGTTACCATACATAACAGAGCATGGAAATCGTCAAACAGAAAAAATTAAATGGTATTTTAATTTAAGTCATAAAAATGGTATGAAAAATTAAACAGTACATGTCATAACAAACTTTCATGATGTTTAGTAGCCATATCAGTTTGAACGTATTCCTCAAGTGAATGAAAAGCATTTTTATAGAGAAGATTACAAGTGAAACTAACATCATCCAGGCTATCACGACTTTCTTCCCACTCTTCATTATTTTCAGATGAACTTTCAGATACTTTTCTGTTTTTCTTGGTACTCTTTTGGATCTCCATAGCTTTCTTCTCTATATCTTTTTTCCCAGAGCTTTTTCCTCTTCTCTCCTTTTCCTTTCTTCTATTCGCTTTCGTTTCTCTTCGTCTCGTCTCTTTTTATCTGTTTATTTCTTTTTATAATATTTTGCCAACTTTCTGAAGTTATGGCAGAAGATATTTCCTCTCTTGATCATTTTTTGCCAGACTTTTCTTCTTCTGGCCAAACTAACGCCTTTTTGAATGGAGTTGGAACTTGTTCTTCAAGTGATGGTAAATTCAATGGAATAGTGTTGGAAGGGGGTTTATTCGAATTTGGTAGAAGAGAAATTGCTGCAGGAAATGAAGTGTCGATAGAACGGTTACCATCTTTTTGTGATTTCAAATAATCAGTTGTTTTTTTTGTCAAATGGATTCCGGATGTTCCTGCCTCAGAATCAATATTGATTTGAATATTTTATTTTCCCCATTTAAGCTATCTTCTGGATTATTGGCTATGTTCGTGTTCTCATCTCTAATATAATGAATATCACTTTCAGCTCCTTCAACGACATACTTCGCTGCTACTGTGGTTTTTGTTTTATTGTTCATTCCTTTCCAAACATTGAACAATGAAGTGTCTTCGATATTCCCAGTCCAACTGGAATTGATATTTGCTCGAAATATTACAAATTTTTCTGTAGGAAAAAATTGTTCTATAAACGCCAATCAGTTGGTTTGGTAATTCGCCGATACCTCTTCAATTAGTTGAATGCTTTGAAACCGTTCTGGATTGTTTCTTTTGTAATTTTAGACAGGGTCTTCTCAAATACGTTGCTAAAATTCTCCTTTCGCAATTTTTTTTCCATGATTTTCAATGTGCCAATCTCTCACAAATTTTTTTCCAGAAAAGGAGACTCACCTCAACAGTTTTCTTTAGAATCACAGATAATCTTGAAGTAATGCACTTCGCCATTTCATAACCGGACATTGCATTGGCTGATCATTACGAAATCTGCTACAGGATTGTCGGATACTCTGTTTTTGAAGATTTTTTACAAATTTTGGTAATATTATAACATATAGTCTCATTATTCAGGTGAAAGTGAGCAAGTGTCAATCACTAGAACACTGTTGATAACTGGGTTTTTTACCTTACTGCAGTCCATCTCTCCAAGAGGGAAAACAATGAATGCTTTTCGTTTTGTTACTATTCAGTACAAGGCCATTTCTGATGGGACAGTAATTTTGCATATTTGCAACTGCAATGCCATCCTGATCAGACAGCTCTTCACATAAATATGAAAACCTGTCATCAGCAAACTGCACAGTGCAATTTGGTTGAATAATATTAAATATGTCGTTTACAAATAAAAGAAAGAGAGTAGGAAGAGAGTGGGAAACACTTGATAGGTTGCTACAATTTTCAGACTAATATGTTCCATATTTGAGCCTAGTTATGCCAGTAAAAAAGGTTTCAATCCAGTTAAGACTTTGACCGCGACCACCAAAGTCATAAAGTTTGTCGAGGAGAAGCTGACGACTGATGGTGTCAAATGCACGTGACGAATCACAAAGAATACTAATCGTTTCCTTACCACTATCAAATTCAGTTGAATCATGATTGATCAGAGAAAGATTAGCATCTTGTTGGTATACTAGTTGATAATGAATCTGTAATAATACTTGAAAGTGTGCTTGTCTTCAGATATTAACTCAATTAATGGAACTGTGATGATTTCAATAAATGTGGAATTATTGAATTAAATTTTTTCCGTGGGTTCCTATCACCAAAATTATATTCTCTTGCCACATATAACTCGTGGTTCGCACTCCTTGTATTTTCATCGTTGGTATTAGAATTCGTTACATTTATAATGAAATTATCGATAATAAACTTACCACTTGTTATATTGCTTATGAAAATAATACCTTTATAATTAGTCCAGTATTCCTGTTTCACCAAACCCCATAACGGGACATATTATTTTCAATTGGAGAATCAGACCATGGTGTTGACCCAGCTCTAATAATATATGCTGCGTTCTAAACAACGAAAGTCTTGAATAATATTTTTTTCATATCTCTTTGACTTCAGCTGCAACTACGTTCTCGATACAAAGAACACTAAAAACAATCGCCAACATATGTATGTCCCCTTTTGTTCAAAAATAGCGGATTACATATAATCTATCAGAAAAGTAAAATCTCAAACTGAAATTGACTATGAATTAAAAGTATCGAACCAATAAAATCCAGTTAAGATATTAGAGAAGCGAAATGGTTCAGAATTAATTTTAAAGACATCAAAAATAATCGAACGAGAAATTTGGAAAATCAATATATTGCAGTAACGGATATTCATCAAAATCTAAAAATTCGAGAATCATAAATGATCGTATCGATCTTTCGAAGGACTGAAATTCGAAGAACTGAACATTACAAGAATATAAAACTGTAATACCGTCAAAGCAGAATGACAGAAAATGGGAAGACAGATATTTGACCAAACCAGCAAATCAGAAAATCAATATTTTGTAGAAGTGGAAAAAATATCGGAACAGAATATTATAAGAATTAAAATCGTCGAATCCATAGAGTACAAGACCTAAAATTTCCATAATGAAAATAATCAGAAGAATAAATAGTAGAATCGAAAAGGACAGAACCGAAAAATATCAGAATTTGGAGAGGGGATAGCGGATGGCTCTAGTCTCTCAGAGATTAGCAAGTCGATCGTTCTCTACAAGCATGGTTCTTAATTCGCTCATCCCCTCCACAATTTCTGCTATATTTCGATTCTGACCGTTTTCAGTCTGACACATTTTGTTTCCAAGGATTTTATGTTACTACAGATTCATTTTCAGATAATTTATTGGATTTACTTTTTTAGATACGATTATATGTTGTTTTGATTTAATTACATTTCGATATTTTTTGAGCGTGATCGTTTTATGTTCTGAAGAGCTTAGGTTATTGAGATTTGCAATTACTTTATTTTCTCATTTCGGTCACTTTCCAATCTTGCCGAATTCTGACCTATGAAATCTGGTTCTACTGTTTTCGCGTATGATGCTTTATTGTTTCTTATAAAAACATATTAGATGAATTTCAATTTGGATCATCAATCATTTCTATCCATTCAATTCTGCTGTTTTTAAGACCTATAAAATGTTATTCTGAAACATAATTGATTCTCCATTATGTTGGTTTTACATATTACTGGTTTTTTCATTTATCGATATTACAAAAGAAATTCTGCTATTCTATGGCCCACCAAATAGCGAAGCTAACACAGTATCATTCGCAATATCCTAGTCACTAGCATTAAACCTGAATCGTGACGATTAGGTCATGAACAGTTTCGTCTTCTGCTCTCGTTAATTGGTTCCGTATCAAGATACCGCTAAAACACATTTTTTATAACATGAGCAATGCAGACTTACAGCTCAGATACTATCACTGCCTAGCAGAAGTGGAACAAACCTGTGATTTATACCGGGTGTATTTTTAAGCGTGTTTCATTTCCTTTTTCATTCGTTGCATTCCAAGGCTTGTTGTTGACTGTCCAATATGTCAGATCTTATATCAAACAATAGAGAATAACTAGAGATGGCGCTGGATATATACTTATTTATTATTATTTATATCAGGGATTCCCAACAAAAGCTGAAAGGATTTTCGATTTAATTGAATGAAACTAGTATGTAGGTGTTCCCCTATTTGAATCGAAAATAATTTCACCTATGATATTCAAATCATTGAAATTATAGTTCTTTCAGAAAACGTTGTCTAATATCAGATATAATTCAACGGCCGTAGGGGGCAGGAGAAGTTTTCTTAAAAAAAAAAATTAGGAAAAGTTTTTCTGCGATAGATTAGATTTACAATTCATTTTCCATTGTTAGTTTAATGGTCTTAGTCTAGTAGTATTGTCGATTCTTTATGAATTAATGCATTTCATTTTGCAAAAAATAGGTTCTTTCCGAAATGAAATTTGATATCACTTTCATTTCCATTACACTGAAAATTTGTTAAAATGAACTACTTATTTAACTATTATTCAATAGAACTTGTAATGGGCGACACGACATATTTGGGAACACATATGAATTGGAATTCATACAGTATTTATGCAAACTTTTTGGGAAACATTTCGAAAATATTTTTTGAGGATCTCAAAATTGAAAGTTAGGTCTCAGCATCATTCAGTCGATCTAAATTGACGGCCCTTGGCATTTTACGTCACGATTTTAGGATGCATCAAAAACAATATCAACACAAAAAATCGATACTATACGGGTAGAATTTAAAGTATTATTTCGAAAACAGGTTTATTATACACCAGAACAAAAGTCAGTGTATATGAATTAAGCTGTTCTGTTAGTGAACAAAGTACTGAAATACCCAGTTCAAAAGCGTGCTATACGAAGCACGCGTTTGAACAATAAAAATACTTTGGGCTTCAGCTGCTTGCCCCCAATGCATAATTCCATTTTTCAAAGTGTGGAATGTCAAACTGCACGATTTGGATGTTGTTTCCAGTGCATAACATGTTCTAACCAATCTACTACATGTAACCTTAATATGTTTGGACCAGTTGAGACTATAATCTAAAGTTGAACCTAACATTTTAGTAATTGCGGAAAAACTGATCTTGGTGTTTTGTAACTTTGATTGTGCAAATTTGAAGTAAATACAAGTTGTTTTATCTCCATTCATATATAACTATTATTCCACCGGCCCAGAAGCTTAATCGTAGGATTCTTTCGTGTAGCTCACAGTATTCTCAAGCGTTTAGCCTGTTATCAAAATATCAATATCGTCTGAATATGATGCTGTTAAATATCACGGATCATTCAAAAACTCAAACATGTCGTTAATGTAAATGGTAGGACCCAATACCGAACCTTGTGGAACACCACCTCTAACACGTGCTAAATCAAATTCCTTATTGTTCAATGTAACTCTTTGATGTCGGTTTGACAGATATGAAACGAACCAATCATGTGCCACTCCCCTCGCTCCATAAAAACACAATTTGTTTAGCAGAGCCTCATGAGTCAAATGAGTCAAATGCTTTGGATGATTTGAATAAAAATTCTTTATATAAGCAAAATGTTTACAGATTTTCAATATGTCTGCGAATAAAGAAGATACAGGCAAAAAAATTATTTGGGATTTTTTGTTTTTTCCTGTATATCTCCAAAACCAAAAGAGCTAAATTCAATTTTTTTACATCATTGAATAGGTCTCTAAAATACGCAACTTCGCCACTCTATTTCTTATCGTTTACGAGATCCCCATGTACAGAAACGAATTTGAATAGCCCTGTATATTAATTTTCAATTTTTTGTGCATGCGAAGTGCGCATAAGAATACGTTATTTTCGGTATAAATTTTTTTTTATTTTCATTAGTGGCATCGCGTTACAATGCTCCTCTGCAATATTTTTAATGAAAAAATTATACGCCAAGTATTGTGTTTTTTCAAATAAATATTGTTTTCATAATGATTGCTCTCTATCTCCTCATGAAAATAGTCCCTGTATTTTTGTCGTACGGCGGACGGTTTTAAATAAAAAAAAAGAAAACATTGATTTGCTTCCCTATGCTATTTTTTCTTCTAGTGTCAATTGATGCTTTCATTTTTTTATCTGAAAATTATCCGTCGGACGAAAAAAGTCGATAAACCATTTTTGTGGGAAGATAAAGGACAATTATAAAAATAATATTCATTTAAAAACAGTGGCGTATCATTTTTCTGAATAAAAACTTCAGCACCCTGTATCTCAAATCAATAAGATCTCCGGATCAACGTTCAGTTATGAAACACCCCGTATATGAATTTTGCTTCGAATTATTAACCGAACAATAAAATTCATATTTGCTGACTGGGAGAATTAGTACCGAAAATCGTCACTGTATCCTGGACTATAATTAAATATTATTCACTGTGTAGTAAATTGTATGGGGGTCGTGCAGCCTCACCTCGACCTATACGGTCTTTTGTGCGTGACTCTTTATCTATTCAAGAAGGGATTTCGAGGCTTCTTGCAAAGTTTATCAGTTTCCTAGGAGTTTAAGTTCCTGATGGGATTTACGGATGCCCCTTCCAGGCTTGTTGGAAAGAGTACTGAAATACTCCTGATGCATCACATATCGCATGTTATATATACGATACTTTCCATGCTCGTTATGAAACCATCACTGTATTGCGACATGTCTGTCAAAAAAAATGCGCCATCTGAAAAAGTATGTTCTTGCCTTGAACACTTGACATGACACTTATCCTGTTTACACTTCAAAGGGCACCAGATCAATTCGAATACCTAATATCTGCTTCCCAAACTTGATTGGAAACAAAAATAGAAAAAAAAACAAACAACTCAATTAAATCTCATGATCTTGTTTGTTTTTCAGCCGGGTGAAGGTGGTATTATTTTGCTATCCAATGCCGCAGATTCTTTCACGAACGAAGATGAAGAAATCGCACGATCTCTGGAACGTCCTCCAAGTCCTTGTGATGTCACTTTTGTAAATGACAATATTCTCATCGATGGAAAATCTAGTCTCAGTCAGAGAACGAAGCAAATGAAGGTGAGTCATTTTTTTTAACTGCATGGATGAAAACAATGTTTGGCAGTTATATCCCGAGAACTAAATTTCATCAGGTAAAAGTGTTTTGCTCTGGTTGATCATTTTACAGTAAGATGAATGAAATGAGTATAGTTATTTTTGTATTAAGACTCGAAAGGTTGTAGTTGAGCCATATCTGAATAACTCTTAGCCCCCTTTCTGCTTTCTCAAATGCTTCTATTCACGTTTATTTGTGAATATGAGTGCTGTATTGTCCGCGTATGAGATGAGATTGCCTTCGAAATTGTTGATGAAACTGATACTGTTGATAAGAAATAATATGGGCCCAACACTGTTCCCTACGGTATTCCTGTTCCAACTTCCAATGCTTCACTCAAATTATTATCAGCTCTGACTTTCTGGGTCCTATGTGATAGATAATATTTCACAATAGTGAATGTTGGGCCACGTATACCATATCTTTGTAGATTTTTCAATAGCGTTCCGTGTTCTACTGTGTCGAATGCCTTCGCTAGATCTAGAAATATAGCTGAACATTTTCCTGACTAATCCAAGGCTCCACCAGTTTTTTAACAGATCCCAGCACAACCTTTTCAGTGTTGGAATTATTAGTGAACCCAAATTGTCTGTCTGTGAATATTTTTGTAACGTTAAGGTAATTTGTGACTACTATTCTAGATTTGTCCATACCCAAAATAATTTTTTTTTCGGTACTCTATGGTGGAGGTACAGGGTGCAAGGTATCCCCCTTTATATTAATCTGCCGCTCTCGAGTATATCCCAAAATCCTCTATTGGGACCCTACTGTCTGTATGGGACGGAACTGCAGTGCCGTTAGTGTTACGATCGAAAAATATTCGAGATTTTATTTCTCATTTTTAATGAACTTATAATTGCTGATGAAGTAGAACTAGCTACCCATTCTAGCTACCCATT